>OY365820.1:13670749-13889554 GCA_959347315.1 Bimastos eiseni
TTTTTTCTAGCCTATGACTTTCATGATTGGATCTCTGCAGTCAATCTAGTAGTTTTAACAATTTTATTATGCCGAAAAACCAGGCATGTAGTATGACAACGTATAAAATAAGGCAAAACTTCACAACGCTTTTGTGAGGAACCCAACACCTGCCAATAGAAGCAAGTATATAGCTTATAGAAATAAGTTTAAAACGTAACGAAAAAAATGTGAAAGAAATTTCTATGTTTCGGAATTCACAAAGTATAACAACGACCTTAAACAAACCTGGAAAACCATTAAAACTATATTAAATGTGAAATCTTCGCACTTGCCAATTAAATCCATAATCTCTGGTAGTGTTGAATTGACGGATGCTAAATTGATTGCTGAAAAATTCAATAACTATTTTACGAGCATAGCTCAAGAACTTGTCGACAAGATACCATCCTCTCTTGCATCCTTTTCTGACTACCTTGATCCACCTCAACTTAGTTCTTTTGCTGTCCATCCTGTTACTCCTGACGAGTTACTCACGCTAGCCCGGTCTTTGAAAAATACACACTCCTCTGGACATGACGACATCAATCCTAGTTTAGTTACTCCTTTACTGAACCTGATCGCTAATCCATTGACTGATATTATAAATTGCTCTCTAACTACTGGCACTGTTCCTTTTCTCTTGAAAATAGCCAAAGTCATACCTATACATATACAAGGCCCAAGTGAACTCATTACTAATTATAGGCCCATTTCAATCTTGCCTTTCTTTTCTAAGTTATTGGAAAAAGTCATGTATTCACACCTTTCTGACTTTATTAGTAAAAACAACTTTCTTTGTCCACTTCAACACGGTTTCCAACCTGGCCATTCCACAATGATGTCCCTACTAAACCTACAGGAAAACATATCTGCTGCCATTGACCGTAATGAATTCTCTATCGGCGTTTTTATTGACATTTCTAAAGCTTTCGATACTGTAAACCATGATTTGTTAGCATCAAAAGTAGCCAAAAATATAGGAATAATATCTAGAATTGCCTACCTCTTACCAACTCATATACGCCTTAGTCTATCCTATTCCATGGTCCATCCTTACTTAACCTATTGTAATCTTGTATGGGCTTCAAACTACCATGCAAGACTAATAAGGTTAATCTCTCTTCAAAATAGAGCCCTTAAAGTTATTGTTAGAAACTCTCATCTTGCCTCATCCGAATATCTCTATAGCCTAACTCATATACCTGGAATTGAGCAAATCAATCTATTGCCAACCAGCGAATTCATGTATAAACACTTCCATAACCAGCTGCCTTCTATCTTTGATAATTATTTTGTGCCCGTAGCCCAAGTGAACCCGTACAAACTACGCTCGTCTACTAATTATAGGCCCATTAAAACGCGTACTAACACCCGAAAATGTTCGATTCGATGCTCTGGTCCTAATGCATGGAATAGAGTTCCGGCAGAACTACGCTGTCTTCCCAACGTCTTTTTGTTTAAACGTAAACTGCGTGTTTACATAAATAACTTAGCACACAGCAATTTTCAAGTGTGATACTGAACAACTGTAGATAATGATTGATGAATGCTAATTCGTTTACTTATATCTTGTATGAATTTTTTAGTTAACTAGTTAAGTGTCTTTTCTTAACAAACTTATAGCAACTGAGTGCATTATTATACCGACATCAATCACTTCGGTAATGGGTGACCCTGTTAGCGGGACCACGGTCCCTTTAGGGTTTGTCTTCATCCCTATTGAGCGCTGGCATTCGTTTGTTTGTATATATAATTGCTGTACATAATGTTCTTACTTTTCTGATGAATTGTCAGTGAACAATAAAAATACGTGGTTATGGTTATGGTTAATATCGGAATGTTGCACACTCATGCCAAGTTTGCTCTGCCAGCCTTAACCCTTTCTACTCGAATAAAATTTTTATATCGCGAAAGCCCATTCAGAATATCTTTGCGCTAAAACCTCGAGTAACTAGGTCATAAGAGCATGATTTGCTCATTGCCAAGGTACCACAGTGCACAGTTTAAGACATTCCATATGAACACATGGAATGCATTTTCTCCATCTGTTCGCTCTAAAATTCTATCTGGCAGTCTCTCATCCTCCTTCGCTTTTCTCAAGACCTACTTCTTCTCCCGCGGACTTACGCACTGACAGCACTTATGAACGGTTCACCCTATTACACGCTCTCTAGAAATGCCTAAATATAATAATCAGCCAACAGCTAATGCGGAGCTCAGAAGGGTCGCAAGACCCAAGAAGTAAGGCCACCCTAACAACAGTTCAGTTCCGTAGCAACAGTGTGACATAGACCATACGGGAGTAACAGTTATAACTGTATGTAGCATCTTAGCCACCATCTAAATTAACGGCGAAAATATACATATTTAAAAAAAATTGTGCTTCATTTATGTGGTATAATTTTATATCAATGACATTTGTATTAATTTAACTCGATGCTTAGATCCTAATTCTCATAAATCACTTTACTATATTTTGATCTATAATCCCGTACGAACATGCATATTGTCGTTTTAATTCTGAGAATTCTTTAACCACCATCGCATCTTGCCAATCGTTTCATATGAACTGCCCATCCCTCTTCATGCGACCACGTAGGCCAAAATGCGAATAAAATGCCATCTGAAAGTACACTTAGGCCCAACATATGGGCATTAGACAGGATGAATAAAAACATTAAACTCCAGCTCAGAGAGGATACGGCAAAAATTGTGACGTAGATTGCGGATGAACTGCTCAAAATTTAAAGTCAAAATATAATTATAGGCAAATTTTTAAGTTAGCATTGACACTATTTGAGGCCGATGGCTGGCAATCTGTATGAAACTTCAATTTAGATTACATGCAGTTGTCATCAGTCAATCGATCGCCAAGGAATGTATTAGTAAGGAATTGGTATATTTGGTCACCTGCATATAATTTCTGTAACTTGGTAGCTTTAAGCAAGGTTCACCATTACAATGTTATTGTAGTTTGTGACATATTTGAGTAACGTTCCAAATTTGTTTAGCTTTTTTCTGGCAGAGTCACGGTTGAGTGTTTTATCTCTATTGTTTCAAGCACTCCCTTGTCTGTTTATTATCACGCTAGGAAGAACCATAATTCTCGTTACTGGTCGGTGTAATTGTTTATCTCTTGATTTTCAAGCATCAGCTCTTAGAATTATTTGTATTGTAACAAAATATTTTTACAACAATCTGGTCGAAACATCTGAATTTCGTTCTACATTATGTCAGTTTTTTTATCGCCTCATCTAGAGCAGCTACTTTGTCACCCACGTGCGATTCGATCATAAAACATGTGTTTCCTGTCATCAGCTAGAAAACCAAGTTAATGCCGACGAATTGATTCCATAGCCTATTTTCTATCCGACTAGTCATAGCCTTAACCGGTTAACAAAGTCAGAAATTTAGTTGAGTAGCTTTTTAAGATCAATGCAGTACATGTGGAGCGTCAAAACTTTCCTTTAGCTGTGCAATTGTTTCATATCCATTCGATCAATTCCCTCTCAGTGACTATGATTTTGGCCTTACTTTACTAGCAATGTTGTCATTGTAGTAGCGGAAGGTGAACAGTTCCTCGAAGGATATCCGGTGTGACGGGATATAGTTCTTGTTGACAATCCTGCCGTATCTATGTCGATGAATTAAATTTACCAGTCCATCAAAGCATGGACGATTGCTGAGTGAATGCTAAATGAAAATATGACAGTGATTTAGGACTTGATATAATCAAAGCAATTTAAAAGCCATGGTATAAAAAAAGAAAATCGGCTTAAGTTTACTATAATTATTAAACAGTAAATACTGGAATATATTAGAAAACCAGTCGTATTGCCAGTCTTGTGCATGACGCCAGAAGCCACAAGCCGTCCCTCTCAAAAACGGACACGCCTACTGTAGGCTACATTATGAAACACTTTTAGCAGTTCCGTTAGTTAGTGTGCATAAGCTTCCATTGTCAACACAAACTAACAAGAATAAGATAAATTATTGCCTCAGCAACCATAGTGTGTAATTAGCTACACACGACTACAGGGTATGACTATTGACCGTCCACGTGGCCCTGCAGGATAATTATAAATATGTAACTTTATCTCATTGCGGAAGTCGAAACTAGGGAGCAGAAGGAGCATTGACGTCATGTTTCGTTCAGTTTGGTAAAAAACAATTTATTTATGTCCAAGTTGCAATCGGTTGTAGTGAAGGGTTCGTTGTTAGTCGAGTCCTCAGCTTATTGGAAAGAAATAAGCTTTTCCATGGCATATAACTTCGCAACAGTTGTAGTAATGCTTATAATGCATGAAGCAATCGTACAAGTGAATGGACAGTGCACTGTACAGGGTTGTGACAGTAGAGACCCATTGATCAGCATCGTTGAAGAGATACAGCAGCTGACGATTGAGCTATTTGATCAGCTAAATAAACAAGTTCAAGGCATTCACAAGCTTCTTAATGCATCGCTTCAAGAAATAAGAAGTCAGCATGGCACTATTGATATGAGTCAACAATCAGTTGCCAAACATCGCATGGAACAGGATATCTGCATCAGGCAGGGTCAAAGTGTTCAAGAGCTTCTTAATGCATCGTCTCAAGAAATGAGAGATCAGATTGGCAGCATTGAGACAAGTTTTCAAGCTTTTGCCCGACATTCCCAGGAGCAAGGTCAAAGTATTTACGAGCTACTCACTGAATCTTTTCAAGGTATGAAAAGTCAGAATGGTTTCGTTAATGAATCATTCCAAGGTATGAAAATTCAACAGATAAATGTTATGACAAGTCTTCACGAGATTGATAGACGACGTTCCGAAGAACATAAAATCTACATCAAGCAAGGTCAAAGTATTCACGAGCTTCTCAATGCATCTTTTCAAGATATGAAAAGTCGGATTGGTAGCGTTAATGAATCATTTCAAGATATGAAAAGTCAGTATAATAGTGTTATGTCAAGTCTTCAAGCGATTGACCGACGTCTCCAGGAACACGACATATCCATCAAGAACCAAAGTCAGAATATTTGGACTCTGGCAAATGGTAAGGTGAAGCATGTCAAGCATCCTAGTTACAATCACTCAGACTAGGCTATTGCTGCTCTCTCTGTGCTGGCCTCCCAGCTGCTCGATTGAGCTGTCTGGATTGCATTCTGCGCTCTGCAGCCCGACTTACTGGTCAAACACCCAAATGCGACCACACATCCAGCTACATGCGCGACGTCCTTTGCTGTTTCCTCTCAGGCAGCGAAACGATATAGAATAGCTGTCTTAGTTTGGCGATATCTGCTGGGCCTCGCTTATGCATTCATGATAGAGCTCCGCAACCTCACCTTTAATGTTCGGGACTTGAGCTCCCTCCGCTCAACTGAACAGCGTCTTCTCTACTTTCTTCACGCTCTCACCTCCAACAGACAGTGCCGTGCCTTCTCAGTGGTAGGCCCCTCGATTTGCAATGGCGTCCTCTTCCCGTTCCGCTGCCTTACTAGAACCCGTTCTCAGTTATTCCTTACTCATCTTAACACACTTTTATTTGGCGCGATGCTGTTGGCAGCGCCTCTGAGTAGTCACCTTGAAGAGGCGTTAATGCATAAATTCTCGCAATAAATGAATGGATATATTAAATGAAGTGTTGTACTATCATTTTCTGAGGTTCATTAAAACTGTGGTCATTAAAAAATGTAATCCGCTCAGAAGATTATTATTACTATTATTATTACTTATGTTATTATTTTCTTTACTATTATAGATGCCTGTCCTTCCTAGTATCCGGATCAAAGCAATTTTTAAATGATCTACACCTCATTCTCCATCATCACTTTTTTCCAATTTCTCCTTCACATCATCCTATGCGTCTTCCTCTTCCTATTTATTTTTATACCCCCTCTTCCTCTTCATTGTTCTACTCCTCTTCCTTCTATTCCTCTACCCACTTTTCCTACACCTTCTTCTCTACATACTCGTCTTTATCCAATTTTTCATTCTTCACCTACCCTCCTCAGGCATCCTCCACCTCCTCTTTCTAAATTTTTAGTGATCCACCTCTTACCTTGGCTGCTCCCTCTTGCTCCGCCAGCTCCTCCTATGCCTCTTCCTTCTCTTCACCTTCTTCACGTCTCCGCCTCCTTATTCGTCTCTTTTTGCACCTCTTCCGCGTCTTTTTAATTCGCATCCTGCTCTTTCTCCTCATCCTACATTTTTCTACCAATTCTACTCCACCTCTTACTCCACTTTATCCGTCAAGAACTCCACCTCCTCTTTTCTCCTCCCATGCTTTCTCCGCTTTCCACACATCGTTCTCTGCCACTATCTCTCCTCCACCTCCTCCACCTCTCCAGTTTTTTCTTGACCTCGAACCCAACACCTCCTCATTCTCCTAATCCTCCACTTCTTCCTTCTGTTCCATCTTTGCCTCCTCCTCCTCCTCCTCCTCCTCCTTCTCAATCTCGCTGCTCAGTGCCTCATTTCGAAGCCACAATTAACGTTTTGGCTGGTTCTAAATATCATAATAAAAGAGAGAGAGAGAGAGAGTAAGAGAGAGAGAGAGAGAAAGAGAGACGGAGACTGAGAGAGAGGCGGATGCAGAGACAGAGAGACAGACATACAGACAGACAGAGACAGAGTCAGTTAGTGATTGATTGATTGATTGAGTGAGTGAGTGAGATGGAGAGATACAACTGGCGAGAGAGAGAGTGAGAGAGAGAGTCAGTTAGTGATTGATTGATTTATTGATTGACTGATTGAGTGAGTGAGTGAGTTGTAGAGATAGATCTGGCGAGAGAGAGAGAGCGAGCGAGAGAGACAGTGAGTCAGAGAGACGAAGAGAGAGTGAGAGATTATGTGATTATGAGATTAAGTGTATGGTTGTGACAGTGGGTGGAGAAGTTGACACGTTGGACTATTTATCCTGTTTACAATGTTTATGTAAAGCTTATAAGTATAACTCGACTGTCTCATATTCTCTCATCATAATAATAATCTGATGATTTAAACGTGCGACTCCGTAATAGGCCTTTATATGCCGGGGTCCTCGATTTAAACACTCAAACGTGTACCTATGTATTGGATTTCTCTAATATTTTGGTTTGTTTTTTATACATTTGCCTATTATTCGGATGCATATTATTAGGGTGCAATGTGTCACTGATGAAAAATAGTGGTCAGTTAAAACTCATTGCGCGCAAATGTAGTTGTCAGGGTTCAGGTTTTTATACGCTGCAAATATATATATTTTATATATACATATACATATATATATGTGATTATATATATATTTTTTTATGTCCTGAATAATGAACGTGCAATACTGTACAATTATAGACGTCTTTGATAATGTCATCCTATCGTCATTCAAGGTGAGGGACTGTTCTGATATAAAAGCGAGAGGTCAAACAACAAGTGGTGTTTACGAGGTGTGCGTTCTACATCAATTCAATCGAATTTGCAAAAATGCGTTTTGTGATATGACGACTGCATCTGTGGTTTGTATTTCTCTAATCAAATTTAATATAACATTGCAATATTTTAAAGGAGCTATCGAAGGATATGGATTTAGGGGTCTGTATAGTAATGGGGTAAACTTTGTCGTACAGAACAGATGATAAGGTTGACTGGTCCTTCTTTTGATAGATGGTGGCGTTGGTTAAATCAGTTGTATCACGTGATTGACACTTTGCATGGCGGACTGGCAGACAGTTGAATTCGACTCTTGCAATAACTGGTCATGTTAGCGTCAGTTCATATATACTGTGCTTGTGGTCAAAACGCGATTCTAAACGAAGATATTATTTTTATTATTAGAGCATTACATGTATCTAAAAATGAAGCCAATGACGGTGCCTTTGTGGAATCAACTTTTTATTGTCGTATTGAACGAGATAAACATTAAGGCTTCTGTTTCGTTGTCCGTGATTTACTTTACGCGTAAATCAGCTTAAATAATAATGTCGTCAACCATGTGAAATTATAGCATAGGCCTACCATTAACAGGTTTTTCAGAGACGCAAAGATGGCAGTGTCAACTTTAACAGAACGTGGGCAGAGTATAAACAGGGATTTGGAAATCGAAGTGGTGAATTCTGGCTAGGTAAGACTCTTTTTAAATTTCAAAAATCTTGTTCGTGTAAGTCGACCAGATGAAGCCTACGAATTGGTCAATGGTTTGTTACATTAAAAAACTGAGAATAAAATTAATTGGTGTTTCTGAATGCATAAATATAAATTATGATTTATTCCAGAATAGTTTAATTGACTAGTATTTTAAATTGTTTGCTACGCTATGGCTGCAAAAGTGGCTAGCCTATATATTCTTTGGCTCTTTCCCTCCTAGACAGGTGAATATGTGGGATGTTGCCAATCCCTTGGCTGCTGGACTCCTTCCTTGGGCTGTCCATGTCTATCATTCATCATGCAATCGATCATCATCTGTCTCGGTCTTTCTCTTGTTCGCCTCTCTTCTATTCTTCTTTCCATTAACGTTCTTAGCAACGTGTTTTCACCGTCTGATCCATTTCCTTTGTATGACTCTTATTGCGCGTATCATTACTCAATCTCTAATCTTATTTTAGGTGGACTTTTTTTTATAATTATTGGTCTAGCTTGCAAGAGATTTAGTAGCTTTATTGTGAAGTCCGTTTTAATTGCTTATGTTATATATATGGTCTATTTTCTAATTAATACTATCATTTTGTATTTTACAATTTTTACATCGAATGATAATGCATTTTAATTAGTCATTTTTTTTATTTTGACAGTGCATGCAGTGATGCTGTTACTAGCAGTACAATGTATTGAATACTGAATAATCATAATGTATTTTATGTAATGAAACACTAAAAACAGGCGTCTTATGCCTATCCTTCTGTGCATATACAAAGATATGCACAAGAACAAAGTGATGGAAAAAATAAACAGGGGCGGCATTTTGTACCTTCGCCCCAGGCGGCACTTTGCCTCACTATGCCACAGATTCCTCCTTTGATTACCGTTCTTAGCAACGCGTTTTCAGCGTCTGTCCGACCCATTTCCATTGTATTGACTCTTATAACTGCGCCTATAGGGAATCCTTCTCTAATTGCTTCAATCGTTGTCCGTCTCGCATAAGTATGGGAAGCGGGTGGGGCTACCAACTTTGTTGTCACACAGCTTCAGTCTAGAGGACCTAATGAAGTCATTAAAAATTGCATAACTTGACAACTCATTAAAACTGAAGGTAAAAATCACTACCAACAATGATATTACAATCAGTGCGATCACAAACTTATTTTCAATAATGCCTACTATTTCCAACAATATATCATCATAGACGTTGCTATTACATGTACATACAGGGAAATAAAAACCTATAAACAGACAGTTCTCATTTTTTAGTGCAATAAGTCTATCTGATTTCATCAATATTTTCAAGTTGCATGCTAGCTTGTTGTCCACAATAATGGCAACACATCCAAAGGGCCTACACCTCAAAACACCTTGGCCAATAACATTGTCCATTGCTAAGCTAGCCACAGCAGTGAACTTGCCATCTAAGTCCGATAAACAATCCAAGTTATTAGGCAACAACCAATGCTCTTACACAAAAATAATGCAGCATATTATGCACAGCTCAGACAACAATGTCCGGCCTTGACTTAGCCCATACAGATTAATTAAAGGAACCAACTGTACAGAGCTTACAATCCATCCTTGTCTGTTCAGTTTTGTCAGCTGATTTGTTTGTCTAATATTTGTTGAAGCTCTCCTTCTCCACACACACGCCAAAGCTCCACTGGCAATTTCATTCGTCCCAAGTTTCCTACACGACTTGCACTCGGAACAAGAGACTACTGGAATGTCCAGCGACTTCAGATGGTCAATGATGACACTTGTATTGCATCCATCAGAGGCATTGTCCACATGAAAGATGGATTTTTGCTCAACTGGTCTAGCAGCTACTAGATTAGACACACTAGCAGCGAAGGACCCAACGACAGTTAGCTTCTTGTTTCTCGAGACACGGTGACAACTATCTCATCTTTGCACGTCACCCTGCGTAGATGCGATAACCTCGGTGAACAATCTAGCAGATGTAGTCGGTCTTTGAGTGTCTTTATGAACTGTGTTGCCCTCACCCTGGCGAGCTTGCATACTGACTCGCCCGCACTCTCTGGCTTGAAGACCGTCTGAAACAGTTGACCCCAGCTGTTACAATGGTGACTTGTACTGAGTAACCATTGGAACAGCTGGGGTCCACTATTTCAGGCGGTCTTCAATAGCGATTACCTTCTTTGACAGGAGGACAAAGTCAAGATCGTCTAATCTTAAATGCGTCGCGCACTACAGATTTTCCAAAACAAACCCCGACAGTTAACTCAGTAACAGCTTCTCGTCCGATAGGTTCAACATTTCGAAGATGTCATCGAGGTCTTTCGTAGACTCATGACCGCAAATGCGCTTCTTCGTACGCGGTAATCCAGTTGAATTAAGCGCTTATTCAACAAAATCGTTGATTTCTTCATGGGTGTATAAGTCAGAAACTGTAAGTTTTACTTTTTCCTCGGCAACTCTGCCAAATTTAGCAGCATAGAAGCTCCGAAATGACGAGCTCACGTGACCCCGGCATTATGGTTTTATGGTCGCGATTCATAATAGTCTACGGAGTAAATTAATGATACTTGAAGTTATTGTTATCGTTATATAGCTTGACAGAACTGCAAGTTTTACTCTAGAGATATATTGCCACTTTACCGATAAATGTACACTTCCATTTGGGTATTTCTTTTCATCAATCCAGCCTCCATTTTGGTATATTTTTTTTATCAATCCCGCTTTCGTTTAGGCCTTTTCATTTCATGAATCCTGCTTTCGCTTAGGCGTTTTCATTTCATCAATCCCGCTTCCATGTAGGTATACATCAGTTTACTAATCTTAAAAAATAATTCAAAACACATGTGAGCTGCGCGCTTTTGTCCTGTGCGCGCTTACATAATTGTCCGAGAAATTCTGTCGTGCGCACTCTTGTCGGGTCACTGATTATATATGGCTGTGCAACGACGATCTGATTATGGTTGTTTGTACAAAGCATTCCAAAAGAAATGTTATTGACGTTTGCAATTTACGAGGAGAGATTGGATCATTGAATAGGACATAAAAAGTGTATAGCTTCTTTTCACTTCTAGTTGGCATGTGCAAACAATGTATTGTATAGGAAACGAAATGCTTCATCTTCTGACGTCGAAACGAAACTACAAACTGCTAGTTGAGTTGGAAGACTTTCAAGGATATAAGAGTTTTGCGGAATATACGAGATTTTCCATCAATTCATCCGACGATAAATACAGACTAACAGTCAGCGGATATTCTGGAAATGCCGGTAAATTTGAATCAATCTTGGTTGTTTGCATGACAAGCGAATGCAAACTGAGGCTAATTTAAGTGCTACTGATGGATACGGCCAGGACGGAGGTTTTATTGCAATGATCCTGATGTTTCACTAAACAAGTCACACTGCTGATTTAATGTAAACTTCATCAGCTAAAGCATGGATCTAATAACGTTGTTTTGTTTCTTTTTTGTTTAAAAAAACTCTTTTTTTCCTTTTTTATTTATCGATCCGTTTTTTCAGTATTTGATTTTTCATTTGGTAAATGTTGTTAGTTTTTATCTAGTTTAATTTTGTCTGAATAATCTCCATACGAACCCGCCGATATAAGTATGAATCGTCGAGTGGAGTAATTTTGGGTGTAGTCTATTACAGGCAGTAAAGTTTCGAACGGTTACCCGTGAAAATGCGTATAACAGCGGGAGATATTATTTGTAATACACATCAAATTTGAATATACAACACGTGCACACATTATGCAGCCCTTATCATTAGTCACTGAAATATTACTAAAAGAGATTAGGTCTACGTCGCTCTCTTTTCAATTATCAGTTTAGCGTTCTATGTTGCCTACTATAATGACATGTCTACGTCTCCTGCGTACATGTTTGTGTAAACTGCTGACCTCATTCGTTCACTGAACGTGTCTATGGCGCAGTCTCGTCAGTCGAAGAGAGCTGGAATTCGTCAACTTCTTAGGTTCTACTGCGGTTCTAACCATGCACCTTCCAAGATACTGTCCTCCCTGATCGGGATTCACTGGAGACCTCAGCTTAGACCTGGAGAATCTGGTGACATAGCAGTCTAGAAATTTGTGCAGGCTCAAGCAGCCAGCCGCGGATTTTATATACATGTTGTTGCGTAACTGTCTTCCTTCTTGTTCTCTGCGACAACGCTCTGATCGTCGATGCAATTCACTTTGTGAACCTCTTTCTTTTTCTGCTCGACAGTGTCAGCTATGGACAAATCTCGATCAATTGGCATTTTGCTCAATGCTCCGAGCATGTCCTCTCTTCGGAGATCTTTGGACGACATCTCAGCTTACTACATCTGTTCAGCTCTTACGAGACCACGATGTCTGGTCTCATCGTCGATACATTACTTCTTCAGCGCACCGTCCTAACACGCCAATTATGTATCATCTCTGTGGGTTGAAGCCAAATTTCAAGCGCTTCGAAGTCAGGCACGACTTTCATAACGCGTTCACAGGCTGATCGAGTGAACATCACAGTCCACTTCATTTGAAAAACTCACACTTCTTACCGTGACTGAGAGCGGAGCACTGTGAGATCATCATCAATCGCCAGTCGATGAAGTCAAAGAGGCCTTGTACCTCTTTCAACGGCCTCCCTTTTTGACTGCTAGAGAGATGGTCAACAGTCCCAGGCTCTTGTACTGTTCTCAGTAGAGAAGTTTCTAAAAAAACGATTTTCGGCCAAGATCTCGTCCGTTCGAAGCACAACTGTGGCATCCACTCTATCCACATTCTCATATACGGGAAACTGCGATTAAAGTAAGAATTCTTTCCAACAGCCCTGTTCTTCACATGACTTCAAACATAGAATTACGTTGAATTATTGTCGATGCCACTCCTACAATGTATGACATGCGAGTAAGATTCTGCATCAACATTTCTCGTGCACGAACTTCTCGATTATCTCCAACCTTAAGGTCCTATGCAACCGGTCGATCAGTAAGGCATGAAATTGTTGCAAGGAAAATGTTGCGAATAAAAATGTCGCAATTTGCAATAAAATATTGCAATAAAAAATATACCTAATGTCGCATGTTATTAATGTCGCACGATTATAATATCGTAAGTCAAAATGTAGCATATATATATATATTTATATATATAGGGCCTGTATAAGGTGTGCATTAAATTGACCATTAAAACAAATAATAATAATATTAACAATTATTTCTTTTGCGAACTACTTGTGTTATTCGTTTGTGACGAGCTTTGGTAAACCGTAGCCTACATGTAATTTAGATTGCTTAAGGTTCTCTCAATTTAAAATAAAAGCTGGGCTGATGGAAAGAATTCTTGCTTAAATCGCAGCTGGAATAATTAATAGAATCTTGTTTAATAAGACGCTGGAGGTACTAAAATAATATTGCTCAAATGTAAGCTGGATTAATGAAAACAACTATTCATTAAAAAGAAGCTGGATCGATGAAACTGTTAATGCATCACCCAAATCTCGATTGATTAAAACATTCTTATTTCAATAGAAGTTGGATTGATGGAAATGCTATTGCATCACTAGAATTTGGACAGATTTAAATGATTCTTCTTTAAATAGAAATTGGGTCGATGAACACAATTTGCTGAAATAGAAGCTGGATTAATGATGAATAGAGTTTAGTTTTTATCAATCCAGCTTTAAGCACTATTTCTTTCATCGATCCAGCTTGCAGCTAAGCATAATTCTTTGTGTCAATTCGGTTTCAACTTAAGCACGATTATTTTCATCGATCCCGCTTCCGCGTAAGCTTCCACTTAAGCAGAATTTATACATATGCGACATTTTGACTGACGATTTGATTATCGTGCGACATTATTAACGCGCGACATTTTAAATTGCGACATTTTGATTGCGATATTTTCCTTGTGACATTATCATCGGACACCATGCCATTCAGCTTCTCAGAAGCAATCAGCTCTACTACTAGTTTTGATTCCAGATAGTCTGGATTGGAAATATCCGGCCAACCATTGATCAATACTTAGTCAGAGTAACTTTTCTGTCAAAATTTCTAGAGCGCACAGTTGCTCATTAATTTGTTGCAAATATAGACGGAAATAAGCTGATCACTGCACAGCAGCCTGGTTTCCGTATAGGAATCCCTCCCCAGAGACTCTTCTTTTTCGATTTCTATCTGACTTATAGGTCGCTTTGAATCGAGTCCTTCTTACTGTATTAGATCATTTCTATGTTAGTGTTACCTTTGACTCCGTGGACCACTCTATCCTTGTTCAGTGCTTCTCTACTTCCTTATGTTTTCGTTGGTCATCCGCTATCAGTTTCCTCTTTCTCTGTTTCTATTTTGTCTTTCTCTAGTCCAAGTAGTTTTTGTTACAAGTCAAATGGACCACTGTTGCTCGATCCTTGTATAGATCCCATTTGTTGTTCTATAGCGATTAGATAGGCTCATTGGACGAAAGTCTGAGATGAAAATTTGACAAATTGCCTGACAAATTTGTGATTAATTTTGTGCTAAACTGTGAAGTAGAAGCAAACAACATCGAATCATGTCAGTTCACATTTAATAAGCACATAGTTTAATCAATAAAGTGCATGCGTTCAGTCTTTGTTCTGTATCAATTTGATCGGCTCTTTGGGCGAATTCCCAAATCCGTGTCTGTGTCTGACTACATACGAGATGTGTCGTACATGTTGCCTTTTTTCCAACGGATTTCAAATTGTATTACTGCTTTGGTTTCATTTGGAATTCTTGACAATACTCCACCATTACATGTGTGATCTCTTCCGCTCAATAAGCGACTTTGTAGCTCATGGAACGCTTCGCTCCGATAGTTTTCTCGGTTGCAATCCTCCATCTGGAATGATCTTATGTCGGTGCTGCGTTTGGATAATTAAACCGGATTTTAAAAATCACTTAAGTATTTTTGCTAAAACCGTGGCTGAGAACGCTGCTGAATGAGTTTAAAGAAGGGCGCTATATAAGTCAATCAATCACTGTGAATTTGATGTAGTGCCCCTTTAAGGTATATACTCATATGCGCTTCCGTTCTGATTACGGCTGAAAAAAACGGATTTCAATGAGCAGTAAAGTACTTGCGAGGAATTTCACGGCAAGAGGCGTAGTTCTCGGGGCCAACCACTGAAAAGGCCCGATGTTGCATCGTTGTGGTACGAGCGAAAGGGACATGTGCATACATACACACCACACGCACGCTCACACTCATACCTACCTGTACTCATGCATACCTGCATACATACACACCTAATTGCATTTTGTATCTACATTCACACTAGACACTTACATAGATACACGTATGGATAGACATACATATATTTCTACATAATTATGTAATTTACTCTATTATACTCTATTCTATTTACGAATTTATAAAGCGCCTCTCAGAGTACAACCTAATCAGAGGCGATCCCACTGCGAAGAGTCCCTCAAGAAAGAGAAGTCCTAAAAGAACAACTAAAAACAGTTGTGCTACTAGATAAGATTTCAGTACGAGTAACAGCAGGAAGGTTGTTCCACAGCGAAGGGCCAGCAAAGGCATATGGCGCGATGCTGAACCGTAGCAGTTCCAGACTGAGGTACCGGAAGATCGTGACGGTCTAAAGAACGAAGAGGATGTCCAAGAGGTAGCTGAGATAGCCTATGATGCCTGATAAGATCATAAGGGTAGCGTGGAACTTGACCCAATGATGCCTTGTAAGTACGAACGAGATCTTTAAACCGAATCCCATCAGTTAGAGAAGAAAATGAAGATGTTCAGTCATGAAAGAAAAATATGCGAGAAACGAGTAAGAAGGGCGTTCAAACAAGCAGCAGCGGTGAGAACAGACTGGAACGGAGCGTGAGTGAATTTTGGTAGACCGAACAAAAATATTTGTCGTAGTCGCCGCAAATGATAAAAGCTGGACGGGATAGGTTAGAGATAATATGTGCAGAGAAGGGTAGAATACTGTCAATAATAAAACTTAAAAGCTGTTGAAATGGCGGATCTGGTATCCATCCACCCGAGTACCCTACTGCGCGGACATTTTTTTAGAAAATGTAGAGAATTGCAAATTTTTACGGAATGTCGGGTACCCGATAACCGATTTCATTGCCCGGGCAGTCAGCCACGGGCAGGTATCCGGGTACCCGTTTACAGCCTTAGTCCAGAGTAACACCCAGACTTCGGAAATTTATAGAGAAAGTAAACGGAGGGAACCGCTTAGCAAGTAAAGCGTAATTAAGTTTAAGCAGCTGCTGGCAGGTGCCCAACCAGCTCAAATGAGTCTTTGAAGAGTTTAATGACAGATTTTAGTACATGTACATACATTATGTACCCTCGGAGCTTATACATGCACACATGCATGAATACATGCATTCATTGACATTCGCATTGTATTGCATGTTTAAAATATACTTATGTTCTATGCGTTGTTTTATTAGTTATTATTCTAACAGACATTGAAATGAGAATAATTCTTATCATGTCTGCCTCAAAGAGCGCCTATGAGTAGATTTGTTGAAGAGTCATTATATCAAGTTCATTGAAAATAAATAAATACAAACATTTGTTCATGTACTAATGCATGCATACATACTCATAAAGATAATTATATAAATGTAGTTGCATTACAATTATGTATATTATACGAAACCAACTTCATGACACTTTTTAGAGCATCTTATGATCGATAAACTTCAGAAGATTTAAACTATCATAAATGGAATGACTTGTGATGTATGTCTTATCTGAAGTGTCTGAATTAAGTATATTATCATTCATCAATGCCTGCAGCCAGCACACATCTGTTGCATCATCTCTAGAACAAGGCAGTTAGACATCTTAGGCAAACGAATAAATCTGAGTTGTTAACGTACTTGTAGTCGTGGCTGATTGTAGCAGAGATGTTTTCATGCTCATTGCAGGTGACAGTCTGGCTCTGCACAACAACCAACAATTCTCCACTCAAGATTCAAATAACGATGTAAATAAAGCCAATATAAACTGCGCCCAGATGCATGGCGGAGGGTGGTGGTTCTACAATTGTTTTTATTCGAGTCTCAATGGCATATATTATCACCAAGCTAGAGCTGATATTTACGCACGCACTGGAATAAATTGGTATCATTGGCGTAACGCCTATGTTTCGTTAAAGGCAACGGAAATGAAACTCATCCCAGTGGCTTAGAACACATAATATACTTTGTATTTGGAAGGAAAATCCAATCAATGACTTGGGTTATCCTGATATAATTAAACAAAAATCATCCTGTGTGCCTTGCTTGCATGCTCAAGTTTCGTAACTCAAACTGCAATCACAAATCGGCAAAGCGCTGTTATCAGATTATACGAGCAGAGGTTGATCCGATTATCCTGATTTCGGTTTATTATTGTACGTGTGTAGGCCTATGCTTTAAAATAGCAAAATTTATAAAGGTTTCCTCCGTATGAAGTGTATACATATTCTAATAATGGCAATGTTTCGATTATTAGCGAAAGACCATTTCCTCAGTTTTCTCTTATAAACACTGGAAAGGATCGATTTCTATTTTCCAAGCAGTCATTGTAGACATTATTCTTCCATTGTCGTGATGTCGCTATTCGCAAGTAATTATCATAGAATCGATCATTCTCTGGATATTACGATCATAGGGTCAACACGGTGCCACGGTATAAATAGAGCTATCTCCCCAAGGATGGTTTCTTTTAGGCTCTGTAGGTGTTGCTATGGGAACATTGCTTGAGCAGTTTTGTTGGAAGGCAGTCATGAGCCGTATAAATTGGGTGGATTTTCCATGCTGTCGGTCTGTCTGGTTGGGGATCTTCGCTGATTTTGGGGGTCGTCTTAATGAAAAGATGGGTTGGGTCTTGGGGAAATCTGACTATATGGATGACTTGGTGAACACCACGAACTGTTTGTATCAGCAAAATTATAATTGACTAGCTGAATTTATTATTTATATTATCATTATTTTCATTATTATGTCGTAGACGTCTTATCATTTTTCTCTATAACCTCACAAGCGACGCGTATCAGCTTAAGCGAAGGAACTCTTAAAGACTTATAGGATTTGATGTTTAGATGCTTTGTGCCGATTAGGTTTAACGTTCATTTCCTTAAACTCTTAATAATATTGGCTAATTGAGACTCTCCTGTGCAGCTAAGTTCACCCGTAGCTTTCTGTAGATAGAATCTATCTTCGGCAGAATAGCTGTCGATGCATAGCTAATTATCTGTAAGGTTACCTCTTACATAGGCCTACGTACACGCAGGTCAGTCAAAGCTTTCATATTTAACCTGTATTAGAGGGCAGATAACATTACTAATGAAAATAACTCCATCGAATAAACAGATTCTCCAATAAATATTTCAGGTACTTTAAAAATGCAACGCTTTATCAAGATGCGGAAAGGCGTCATCTAAAGTGTTTTCATAAATGTATACGTTGTTGGATGAGACGTATGACTAATTAATATTAAAAGTGCATTTGTCAAATCGACCGAAACGTACGACCAAAACAGAACTAAATTACTGTAAATTAAATTACTCGGGTGGACGAGACATAACACGAAACCGAGAGCTTCTTTTGACTAACTTAAATGATGGACACTATGTAACTTAACCATACGGAGCAGATGTTGGCACATCGTCTTAACCAAACCAATGACATGAGTCCAGGCCTAGCGTAACGTCGTCGAACTCTTGACAGTCGTCACATCACTCCACACCTGTCTGGTGTTCATCACGTTGACAGAAGAGGCGCCACGCCTTCCCCTGGAAAGCTGCATGTTGCCCTCACCTAGACCGCACTTTAGCCACAACTAGCACAGGACGAACCAAACATGTTTCGGCTGTGCCTACATCTGAAATAGGAAACAGCATGCAATATAGGCGACCTCATAACAATGTAGGCCTACATGCAATAAATGCACACATACACCAACGCTTGCCGACGCGCATACACAAACATTAAGGCATATACATGTAAAAATATGCATTCATATACATACAAACATCTACTGTAGTGTCTGTGTAAATATAATATACATACTTGTGCATAAAACAAGTTCTGTTTGCAAATTAGTAGGCCTACATTGGTCGTGTATATTAGACGAATTATCTGTAATTTGCATGAAACAGGAAGTCAGGAATAACCCATAAATAAGACCTAAAACCTAACAGCGATTTCAATATCAACAACTCAACAGTAGGACTATGCCGTTATCACGATCCACCAGCGCAGCTGATTTCTTACATTCTCCAGCGTGGAAGAATGAGATACGCACACAACGCAGGGGGTCCACGGAATTACTGATAATTACTTTAGTAAACAATAAAATTTAGGTGTCATCATGTTTCCGGATAATTGCTAACATGGCTTGTTCAGGAACGACTTGTTCAGTATCTGCTACTGTTCATTTGAATTTTCTAGGTGATTCCACAGTGAACCTGCTGTCTCCATGAGCTCTAATGTGGCATATTATTATGCAGCATTTGTCGTAATATTAACTATCTTTGTAGTCAAAGAACAGCGCACTGTATAGATGGCTTCGGTAATTGAAACCCGTCAATGAGCATATAGTTCCAGAGATCCGACAACCTATTGTGTTGAGACAATTGGTCAGCTTTACATGTATGTGCAATTTCATAATATTCGAGAGCTTGTTTATTAACCATTTAAATTAATGAAAACTCAGCACGATACCAATGATAATATAAGTCTTCAGGCCGCTGACAAAGGTCATAATGAACATGCTATTCATATTAAAATATTCGGAAAATTTTATAACATTCTCAGTGAATCATGTCAAGATATGAATGTTAACCTGGTACCGTTGTGACAAGTCTACAGGCGGTTGACCGACGACCTTTCGAGCTTTCTCCTGCAGAACAAAATTGTCCATGAGTCGTCGGGTCGACCCACGAATCAAGTCGGGTTCAATCACAAATATCTTTACTTTGTGGTCAAGAGCCCAGTGGATCGGATCGGGTTTCAAGACCGGTCTCATTATCGACCAACCATTTTTTCGCAGAGTCTAATTGTCACCTCGACTCAAAATTGATTCCGTGACTGGATTTAGGGTCACAATGTATGTCTTTACATTGAGAGGAGAACGATATAAGAAGCCCTAAGGATATTTATAAGCACGTCAGATTGTAAGACTGCCCGAGGACTGGTACGTGACACAAAGGGAGACCAAGACAAATAATCAGGCATTGAAAGGTCAGTCACTATGCAACGAGTTGTAAGCATATACATTCAACTCTACCAAATTAATTCTGAATCAGCTAAAAATAGCAGATAGTCGATACGAGACGCGGCCTCGATCCATTTTATATCGCATTGAAGGCTTAATGTGACGATATACATGTTGGCCTACTTCATCCCAGCTTGCCTGTTTGAATATACTTTTAACCTTTTAACGCCCAGCGTCATCGATCATGCCTTACGCTGTACTAATCGCTGGTTGTCAAATGGTTAAGGGTCTCCGCGTAAAGACCGTATTAGTCCGAGATTAATATCTTTGAAATAAGGCAGGTCTTGGAATCGGACTACGGTCCTCATCATACACTGGTGTTAGTCAGTTGCTACCAGTTAGCGTGAATATGACGATAGAATTGAAAATTAGGGCACCACCGGTCCTATTAATTAGTCTCATTAAATGTATCTGAATTATTAGGCCTAATTCAAACGAAGGACAAATAAGCACCCTTGTTAGAAAGATTAATGAAGGAAGTTGCAATAATAAGAATATAAAAATTGATAATTATAAACAGAACCATAAATGAGAATGCCGGCAATCGCACAGCATGTACAATCACGCATTTAGGTCCCCAATAGACACACTTTATGCATACTAAAATGATGTAACGCAATCCCTGGGACCTATTAACTGTGTATGACACCTAACAAGGCCTAGCCATGACAGCCGCTAGTCAAACATTAACTGTACGCCCCTATAGTGATTGACGTCATGCTAGGGACATCAAGATCCGACCAACCAGGTTTAGGAATAGTTTCAGCAGGTGATTTGTCGTCCAATAGAGATACGAGTTTTGCGTTTGGGATGGCGAAGACAATCGCCTCTAGAATGGTTCTTATAGTGTAGCAAGGGAAGGAACAGGGACTTGTTTCGGAACTGGCGGAGACGTTAGGTCGTTCTGACGATTAGGGTATTCAACGTAGTTGGGGAACCCCGTCTCCAACGTAAACCAGGGAAACATTACTAAAGGACACTAATAACTCTAGTAAGTGTAGATAGGATGAGTGGTGTGTATATATACCATTAAATATACATACTAAAACCATCCAGTGTGTCGTGTTGCTGAGCTTGGTGATTGAGGAAAGAACCGGCGGTAATCTCGTCCTCAAGAAGAAGGAGCTGGCGAGAGTGAAACCCGCCACACTAATAGACACACTTTATGCATACAAAAGCTTGTAAGCAGAGGAGTCGAATTAATAACGACAGATGAGTCTCATAAACGATTCATGCTCTTATATATGACATCTGGTTAATAAATCCAGTAAATACCAAGTAATATCAGGAATTCTTTAGCATAAATATATGGAGAAATTTTGTTTAGGTCAAATGCAAAAAAAGAAAAGAATCTTCACGTTTAGGACTAATGCTTATAAGCTTAATATTATTATCCCATATAACAGTCTGGTTGCGTTGCGTTTTTGACGGTAAATAATGGTATTATTAATAAAATAAGAATTAAAGCCGGGTAGGGTTGTTTCGGGTCATGTGCTTTATGGGTCGGGTCTGATCAGAGGCTATGATACAAACCGTTCTAATGTAAAGTCATCAATGTATAATCTTGCAACATCTCAAGTGAGAGACTCTCATCAATCCAGCTTCTAGCAACGCAGAAATCTGTTCATTGAGCCAGTTTTACTTTTAGGCTTCATTATTTTTTGACAATGCAGCTTCGTGTTAGGCAGGAAAATTTTTCATCGATCCCGCTTTCATCCAACCAGCAGTTTTTTCATTAATCCAGCTTCTAATTTGGCCTAGTTATTCATTAATCCACATTCTACTTGCGCTATCAGTTTTTTTTATTATTAATTCAGCTTCTATCTATTTTTCATGGATCCACTTTCTGTACTTACGCTGTGAGTTTTCGTCAATTCTTCTGTGAGTCTCTTGTCATCAACCACTTTCGGTGAACAATTTGTCGGTGAACTATTTGACGGTGAACCATTTATCGGGAAACCATTGTGTCCTACTACTGCAATTTAAACATTGCAATCTAGTTTCAGTTCACTGTATTTATTTAAAATGTTATTGTATTGCATGGTATCGATAGTTTGCACGTAGACTTTAATTTCTCTTCTGTTGTTATATTGTGAAATAAAACAGTCATTGAAGTCAAAGGCGTAGGGAATATGAGGTCGTCTTTATTGGACGAAGGAACCGGTGCACCACTTGACATATTCTTAACATACAGACATACATACAACGTATCGTATTTGAGAATAAAGCAGGGAATATGAGGTCGTCTTTATTGGACGAAGGAACCGGTGCACCACTTGACAGATGTGTCATTTTAAGCATAGATGGATGATGGACCGATGCATATTCATAACATATGCTACAGCCATACATATATTGTATCGTATTGAGAATTTATAAAGCGCATCTCACGGAACTAGCTGTTCAGAGGCGGTCTCTAGGTGTCATTTTAAGCATAGCACATGCACTTTGTTAGATAATCAGACATTTGCAATATAATTACTAGAAGAGTCACTATTATTGACCGTCCACATGGTGCAGCACGATAATAATAATTAGTACCGGTATGTAACATAATCTTAATGCGGGAGTTTACACTAGAGCAATTATTCGTTTCTAGAACTGAAAGGTCAGCATGACACCGCTCTGACAAGTCTTCAAGCGATTGATCGATGTTTCCAGGAACACGACATCTCCGGGAAGAACGAAAGTCAGAACATATGAAAAACCATGGATAGGGTGTACGATTAGTTAAGTGACATTGACATCGATGAATGTTGGGTTAATTTTATGGGTTTTAGCGTTTTACAGTTAAGTCAATTATGCATTACATTCGTGAATCGTTTGTTCTTAAATGCGAAGTATTATGTTATCGAATTCAAGAGCTGATGAACTTTTATCATCTTCTCTATTATTGCGCAATTGTAGATCCATGCTAGTCAGAGCTCAGTCGCTTAGCCACCTTAAAAATACCCACCAATCAACAAGAAACTCCTCTCCAACTACCGTCTAATTTCAATCTCTTTCTTTTTCATGATCTCAGAACGAGTTGTCATCTCTTACCCAAGTAACTCTCTCGCCTCAAACAACTTTCTGGACTCAACTCATTCTGCTAAGTCTCGCATCACTCCACTTGAGCACTCTTCATCCCGCTATTCAATAGATTCGTCGTTGCGTTAGGTTCTCAATAATTCTCTTGTCGGTGCCTCATTGACCTGCTGCTTCTGACACAATTGACCATGCTCCCCTTACCAAACGCCAATTTCCTCCGTATTTGGAATCTCTGGTACTGGACAAACATGGATCATGTGGTATCTTTCTCACGTTCATCAATTAAATTGCCAGTGTCGCGGGTGGTCGCTCATCTAATCGTACACCATCTGCTCAAGTGTCCGGTCGTTGCTGTTCATTATTTACCACTCCCGTCTAAGCAAACTCCTTACCCCATCCCTTTGTCTAATATCAACTATACGCTGATTGTTCATGTATTTGTCACCTCATTCGCTTCCAAGACAGTTAGTTGCTTTATTACAATGCTCTTGGCGCTTCGCATGACCGGTCGCACTCTTGATTTAATATCAAGTTCATCGTCTTAAGTATACACTTGTTTTACTGAGGCTTAGAAGTCCGACTCCCTATGAGAATTGAAATACAAATGAACTTATGACCTCACAACTTTTGTCACCTAGAAAGTCATGCCAATGAAAGATAGCGCCATTTTTAACTGTTGGAAAGTCATATTTCAACTCCTTTGTAAGTTTCCCAAAATATGTTCAGATACATTGTTTACATAATTGTATAGAAGCGACCCAACATATAAGTTATAAATCTGATTGAACGGAGACTTATGCATGCCTGTAGTTCATTCCTTATGCACCGTTAACAACCGGGTACCCAGGCGAA
The DNA here is from genome assembly GCA_959347315.1 of Bimastos eiseni. NCBI lineage: Eukaryota > Metazoa > Annelida > Clitellata > Crassiclitellata > Lumbricidae > Bimastos > Bimastos eiseni. The sequence goes on from OY365820.1 coordinate 13,694,970, forward strand.
GTTACTAGTAAAAATGTCTCTAACGGCGCTGCAATCGGCAATACAATGCCTATTTGCATATACACCTTGTGCACAGATTTTACACCCCTAAGTGACAGTCACCGAACGGGTACTAACAGAGATTATGTCGCTTCTTTTGAATTGCTACCCGGTATCAACTTTCAAGGACCATTTTGACTTTCATTTGTGCGTACCATCGTGACATGTGAAGTTGTGTAGTACGTGTACATCTCCTGTGTATATGTTTCTGCACACTGCCTGACCTCGAGTGTAGGACAAAAAGCACCCACGGACAAAACCCCTTGGAATATTAACCCCCTTGACATTAAACTTTCTGACAAAATCCTCCTGTTTTAGGCAGGACATTATCCCTCGGGCAAAATCCCCCTTTTGGGGTTTTGGTACGTCCAATAAAATACCAGACATTGTGTACGAACTAAACCAAAAGGCGGCTTTGATGTGAATCTGCCGAACAAACCGATACCACCTTGCCGTATATGCAAACGAATAATAATATTCTTGTCAACTAAATGTCTTGATCTAAATCTGAAAAACCAATATTATACCTGCAAATCAAATATACCAAACTAGCCTATCTTCCAATCACCTATTAATAGATGAACCATCCCCGTTCTTTGCTGATAATTTCCCGAAATTATGGAATCGTCTTCGATGAAATCCTTGCCATCTTATCACCTAACTACGTATCTCGCATCAGCTATTTGACAATTTTCGACCATCGCCGACTGCGCACAAAACTTGATTGCAATAATTATTAAGACCTCGTGCACAATAAGGATTTCAATGGTTCATTCCATGTTCCTTTTAATACAACACCGACTCTTCTCAACTTAATGCCTGGAAGCATCGGCTAACTGGATGTTTTAGTCCTAGCAGTCACCAAAAAGTTATAAACATCACCATATAGCCCCTGCTCTCAAAACAATTCATTGCCTATTAACAATCTGCGCATTTATTACTAAATCATATCACTTAACTACGATGCACTTCAAATTTATAATCCTATGAACCCTCTTTCAATTCACTTGTTGTTTACCATCCAACAGCCCGGTTCTACACGTTTTCCACCTCTCAATATTGCAACAATCAGGCTCCTCCTCAATGAAATTCTGCAACCGCTTCTTTGTCTACGTTGTACGAATTCTCTAGAACGGACGCATGAAAGACCCTGCAAGTTTGTTCATTTCTATCTTGCGCCTTAATTTCACCTTTCCTCAGCTTGTGCTCTGTTCTGCTAACACTCCCACTCACACAATAGAAAAATCGTTTCTTGAATCTATTAATGCGCACGACCACCATCAACATCGATGGCCCTTGGCTTCACCTCGCAGAGCTTTGACCTGGTATCGGAACGAACTTAGCCTATTCGATTTTTATTTGGTGTACAGCCGGTTAATTATGTGGCCTAACTGAAGCGACATTTTTGTGCGAGGTGAAATATTCAAGGATTTACAATACATGACATTGCCCAAAAATAAATTAAAAATTGTGTTAGCACTCGTGGATCATGAATGCAGTAGCAATTTAGGCGTTGAATCCTGACCGTCTAACAGCTTAAGGTATCTTAAAAACTGTTAGACCAGAGGTCCCCAAAGTGTGGCCCGCGGGCTGCATGTGGTCCTCAAGCAGGCATAATGCAGCACCTGGTCAACTTTTTAATAAATTATACTTATGTCCAATTTGACAAACACATTTTAATTTTAATATTCATTTTGGCAGCTTTTAATATTTCAGCTGTTTAAAAATGCTCGATGTTCAAGAAAGTTCATTTACGGAATGGCGAAAATGTGTTTAGCGTAGGCCTACTCAAAATTATAAGGCTCTTTACGTCATGATTTCTCTTCTATTTTCTAGTTGTAATTGAAAAGACATTTTGCTCGCATTCTGGCTGATCTAGTTTTGAAATCAAATTATGTACCTACTATATTTTCTTAGTTAAATTTTACATTGGCCTTGTACGTCGTTATAGCGTCAATATTGTTAAACTACAAAAATTTAAATAAAATTTAGTCGTATAAAGATGACAGAAGGCAATTTAAGGAGAGGTAGAAAACAATGAAAAGATAGTTTGTTTAATATGGCAATAAATAATGTCGGTGATGAAAGAATACGATGTCAGACATTACGAGACCAACAATCATGAGGATTCCGTTGCTTATTTGGCAAGCAAAGAAAACTACAGGTGGTAACGAGATTACCGCCGGTTCTTTCCACGATCACCAAGCTCAGCAAACACGACACACTGGATGGTTTTAATATGTATATTTAATGGTAGTATATACATCACTCATCCTACCTACACTTAATAGAGTTATTAGTGTCCTTTAGAAATGTTTCCCTGGGTTTTGTTGGAGACGGGGTTCCCCAACTACGTTGATTACCCTTATCGTCAGCTCGATCTAACGTTTCCCCCCAGTTCCAAAACAAGTCCTGTTCCTTCGCTTGCTACCCTATATGAACCCTTCAGGAGGCGATTTCCTTCGCCATCCCAAACGCAAAATTCGTATCTCTATTGGACGACGGGCCAGCATTACTGGTTCGACTTGCAGGTAAATAACTCCGTCAATATTTGGAAGTTATTTATAATTCATGCATCAAATCAAATATATTTCACTCTAGTATTAACGGAGAAAAAGTCGAATTGGTACTAGTTTTTAAGTTTAAACTAAGAAATGTATGGGACATCCCTAGCTGCCCTATATTTTTGTTGTTAGTGACGCAAAATGGCGCCGTTGACAGACGATGATCGAATTTTGATCAGAAGTTTGAAACTGATAAGGGATTTAATTCATTTTAAATGAATAAAGAGTTTCCTGACAGAGGCTGGAATAAAACTACCTTAAATCGCATGATACTAAAAATTTATGAAACAGGAGCAGTAAACAGCACGCGACGCAAATCGGTACACATGGCGCTCACACCCGCTATCACTGTGTGTCCGAGTTAATTTGCAGTCAAGACGATGACCCGAGTACAAACCTTAGTTCCAAACATGTATATCCCTCATGATGCTGATCATTAGATGCTGGTAATTAAACACTCTTGATTCAACAACGTTACTGCAAACCCACTGCATCGAGATCTGTCTTCAGTAGACCAGTGTAATAGTAATCGCAATTAATAAAAGAATTACAAAGTAAACTAATTGTTTTTTAAAAGGTTGAAGCGAAAATGAATCATCCACTGTGTCCAAATAAATCTTAGCGTTTAGAACCCTTCGTACAGAAACGCACTAATCAGCATTTTCATCGAGGATCCGCAAACAGATCTGAAATCAAATTAGACAAAGTTATGTAGAAAAACCTTGGAATTGTGCTAATGAAAGACGTCACATTATGACTATAAATTACTTTTGACGATAGTGACTGAAATTAATGTGAAGCTTTTGAAGGCCACGAATAGCGTGTGTTGATTACACGATGTAGGCCTATGTGCTGTTGAAGCTGTTTCGTCGTGTATGCGACGGTAGCTTGCTGCCCCCGAAAGGGTCCCAACTCCGGATGTGGACCGGTGACCTTTGACTAAGGCTTGCAACCAGTAGATAAATCCATGTTTATTGTAACACATACATCAACACAGCAAGACACGACAGACACTCTGCACGAAACATCATCTGGTTTTGTGAGAGGGAAAGAAGATTAGAGTCGTATCTAAGGGCAATCGGGCACGTGGTTCATTTCCGTAATAAGATTACAATAATAGTCTCTAAGTCTCAAAGACAAGAGGAGGAGAAAGAGAGGGAAAGAACGAGATAGAGTATACAAGGGGAGGGGAATGGAGAGGGGAGGAGAGCAGATTAGAGCAGCGAAGAATCGTGCACCTCTTCAATGGCATATGTATCAGCATAAGTAAGTAAGTAGGCCTAAGTAGATAAATAAATTAGTAAATGAAAGAGTGAATAAATAAGTGAATAAGTATGCAAGAATTTAATTAAGCAAGTACATTGGCACTCAATAGTGACCTAATACAGCGACCTTTATAAATACTTGAATGGGTCTGATTATATTATTTGTGCGTCAGTCTATGTATCCGTATGTTTATCCCTGCTGCGGGACAGTGTGATAACGAAAGATCTGGAGTAGACTATAAAGACTTCGATTACTATGTCAGCTTCTTACCTTTGTCGGCTAAATTGTGTCACCGTATCTGCTGGGATCGATCTGATCTCCCAATTCACGTCTATAGTTGGGAAATCGATCTGTGCAGCCCTTCCAGTCTGGAACCTGTGACTATGTGTGCATGCCTTCCAGTATAGAAGCCACAGAGGTTAACCTCTGCAATTTGTCTCTCGGTCTCTCTCTTTATATCTCTCTCTCCCTGTCTCTCTGTCTCTCTATGTTTCTGTATCGGTCTTCTTGTATGTCTGTGTGTCTGTTTGTCTGTCTGTCTGTCTATCTCGAGATCTCTAGATCTATCTCAAGTCTAGGTCAAATATATTTATTTGTATTAACGAGCATGAATGTATGTGTGGGTGCAAGTATATAATGATGTACATATAAAATATATTATATGCATGTATTTTTTAGTATTTAGGCCTATTATACACTTGAGTTAATAAATAACATGCCCACACAGACATGTATTTACATGAACTTCGTCAGATTAGGCCGACATCAAAGCAATTCTTAGTAAACATAGAAGAGAAATTATATTTTCGTTTATTGTATAATCTGATAGTCTACAATTGATCAAAGATGAAAGATGAGTAAACATGAGTACTTAGCATTCGGAAAATAAAAAATGTTGTTCAAATTCACCTCTCTTGGCATCACATGTGCTAAGACGTGAACACCACCGCTTGACTCACTCATCAATGATGCGCTGATCCATTTCGTTACATGATGTCATAATTCGATTTACAACCAGACCTCTTGTGCACGACACTCAATATCGTAAAGTTTACCAGATTTAAACGACGGCTTTTATGTGGTCAATACAGAACAGAATGAGGCGGCTGACATAATGTATTGATTAGACGGTTGATTGCTTGTAATCGGACAGTTGATGCTCTGACTTCCGAAGGACACGGACTGTCGTTTTATGTTTTAATTTTTACACCTGTTTAGGCACTGTATATTATGTTGTGAATAAAGAAAATTCAGAAAACAAGAGGACGTGTCACGATCCTTGGATGTTCGGTAATCTTAACTGAGGGAAAATGGGATTAGAGAGCTCCTAGGCAAGCGCTGAAGTTCCAATGGGGACCATTCCAAGCAGTTGGGTCCACAACCGAAACAAGCACGATGCTACAAAACGGAGGTTCGAGGTAAATGTGAATATAAGATTCTGAGCGTTCCAATACAAAAGTAACGGTTAAAATATCACTGATTGGTCGTTTATTTTGTGGACAATACTCAGGAAATTCTTTCCAGTGACTATGAAACCCAAGCTCTGTAAATGGTCATAAATGCACAACGCACACATATTTTTTTACATCACAGTATACATGTAGTGTAAACGCATTGGCGCCGTGCATATAATGCCTTGCACATAGACGTGTATAATAATATATAATTCATTCACGACTACGCAATCTCTTCAACTTCTCAACAGCGCAATTACGTTTTTATAATTATAAGATAATTATAAAGGTGAATATATTGCCAAAAATCGTTTAGCTTCGACGTGAATGAGGCAAGTAAATCACGTAGTCTATCTCCAATTCAGGTCGCAAATCAAATTAATTTGCTATTGGTTGTGTGGGGGTGATTGGGGGCCTCATGCGTCTCCCACACGAGGCCCCTCTTGCATATTACGGAACGACAAGCAATCATTCAATCAAAAATACTTGATAAGCCTACTTGAGATCGGTTGTGTAAGTTTGTTCCTTGGTGACAGAACGAACGGATGGATTCGGGGATAAATATTTAGCTTGCTTTCGGCTTGAATCAAACAAATATCTAAATAAACAGTTTCGTTTCTATAGCGGCGCAAAAGTCATGCTCAAAGCATTGACGTTTACGAAGACCACACAACGCGTTCAATAATTTCAACGCCGTTATGTTTTATCCAACGACAATGTAGTCTATTGTGGTCAATTATGTCCAAGTTTAAAAAGGTAGCAAGTGAATCTGTACCACAAAATGTCTGACTCCACACCATCATCACATGTGGGGCATAAGAGGCAGTGTAAAAATATTCCCACATTGCCGTCAAGAAATGGCCCACGTGTAATCCGCTATTGTTTATCACTGAATTCAAACATGATAAGGTGGGCTTCCTAACATTTCCCTTGTGATCCTTCCCCAACCCCATGACTGTCTGTACATGCTACGTGTTTATGGCGTTATTGTTTTAAATTATCTTGGAAAAATCCACCCTGTCGTCGTTTATTCCAGCTGATATGTAATCATTGCAAACTCGTAGGGGAGAGTGCCCCAAGATGCTAACGAAAGTTCTGTATTACATATGTGTTGATTGCAGGAGAAGTACATTTTGGTGCCTAATGTAAAGGTTGACCCTTAATAAAGCAATTGCAATAACTACAGAAGTCAATTCATTAAAGATCATTTTTGTCAATAAAATAGTACATGTCTTCAATCCGGGCATTTTAGGAACCTTATACTACAGGACGCCCCTAGGATGGGCATCTTGAAATAATGAAAATTTACTGAGACAAATGTAATGGCAATCCTGCATTTTAGATTAGAGCAGTAAAGCTTTAGGCCCACACGAACTAAATCAACATTGCCATAAGATAATAGACCATAATGGTACTAAACATTTCAAACACAAGACACAAAACTAGTATAGCAAGTCAATGCTAGGTCCATCGTTATTTTACTTTTAAACACAGTTTGGCTTAATTACTAAAATCGCACACAAATCCCTTGTATGTCTCTCTATCTCTACACTCTTCATGACAACAACCCTTACCATTCTTGCATTCTATCCATTTCTTCCAGCAGCATTTTCACCAAAGCTTTCACTACACGTTAAACATTTTCTCATCGCAATCGCGGTCAAACTTGAGCTTGTTTTAGTTGACTTCTTAGGTTGAGGGTACGGTGCACCGCTTTTTACTTTTCTCCTCTTTGGTTTTCTTGTCTGCATGTAAGTTTCTTTTGTCTGCACATAGACCTAAGTTTCCTTGTACTCTAGCTCTTTCACTTTGTGTTTTGCGGTAGCATCTTGTAACATCTGTGCTTCCTATAAGCTTACGTTCAAGACACCAATGGGCTTCTTCAAACCTCTATGTTTTTTATAAATTTAGGGCTTCTTATAATCTCCGCGTCCATCTTAATTGACGCCATTTTATTTAATTAGGCCAATGTTTACAAGTTCGATAAAACCTTCGTAACAACTAAAAGTGAACCCAAAGCAAACTTTGAAATGAGCGCCTGGATAGTCCATGAAGTTAAAGAAAAAATGAAGGCGATTTATAAATATACAGTGATGTAAAAGTAGTCAAAATCGAAAAACTGGATAATCGAACCAACATCTCGAATATCGAAACAATACTGCCATGGATAACGCGCAAGATGTCGCTACATGTAAATGTGCAGCTAAAATTTATGAACCTGAGTGTTTCTAAACGATTTCAAGGGGTGAGCGTCTTAATTGTCATAGACACTTTATATCACTTCCCCTAACTTGCACAGTGTCAGCACAAGGGCGCTTTAATTTGATTCATATTTATTGGTATTCGGTAGCTTCTATAACAAATCAGCAATTATTCCCACTTCTGTGTCAAGTGCATATACGGTAGTTCGGACGAATTTGAAATTTATTTCTGCAATAAACTGTCGTATCGATTGAGTATCTGACCACTGAAGGACCACTTTGCTTGAGTTCAGTTCAACAGCATGAGGCAAAGGACAATCAACAATTTCGTGGATCCTCGAGACACTTCATATCAGAGGGGGCAGTAAACAATAAGATGGTCCGTCTATAAATGAAGGAACGCAATCACAGGATTACGTAGAGTTCAATTTCTTCTGCACTTGGCACATTTCTCTATTTCTTCATCAAAGACACCATAATGATGACTCGTCAATCGTTGGTGTTGCTGCTTGGTCTGGCGTTGACGACCTGCTCTCTGACGACTGCATTCGAATCTGGTCCAGAATTGGTCGCAGTTGGTGAGAAAATATTAGATTCTTACATATCACGATATCGGAGATATTCTTTAAAGATGTTACCTAAAATGTTTTCATACGTTGCCAGTTATCATCTTTTCATCTGCATTGTTCACTGAACGCATTTAAATCATTCTGAATAAAGAGATGTTCAATCTGCGCAATAAGTTCGCAAAGTAAATGTTGCCTTGGTTGATAAAACTGGTTGGCATTATTTCTCGTATATTTTAACTAAACAACATTTTCTGTAGCAACCCGTGCTCAAACACTATACGGCAGATATCTTCAGTGGAAACGCGATCAGCCAGCTGATAGCGACACATCATTTGCCACCTTTTACGATTCGATTAAAGGTGAAGCTGAATATCAACAACAAGCTCAGCGAGAGGCTGATGACGATGCGCCAAGGAAAACATTTCAAATGGGTAGGCTCTGCGTCTGCATTCTAACCATGTGCTGCTTTTGTCTTGCGGTCAAATTTAAGACTTTTTAGCCATACTTAGACGAAAGGTTCAACATTCTTAAGATAAACAATCAATATTCAACACAAAATAACGAAAAAGCGATTAATCAAATGGGATTAACCACGAACAGTGAATGCAGTTGCCAGTTTGAGACATTGAAAAAGTTTTAAAGAGATTGGTTACAATTAAGTATAGCCATTTTTCAATTTTCTTGTCTTTATGGCTGAAACCTTGGAAGGGTTATATATATAAATGTATATATAACCATAACCATAACCATAACCAAGTGTTTTTATTGTCTCCAAAACAACAACAAAAATTATAAATTGTTGACAATCAGCTGGGAGGCAATAGGGACTGACAGAAACCCTTAAAGGACAGAAAATCCTGTAATCAGGGTCACCCTTACATTAGATTGATAGTTGCAGTTGGTTAGATATAAGAAATACATTGGCAAATAGTTAGAAACTTAACTAGTTAGTTATTGAAGACGATTAAGACGCGTAATGAGACAAAAATAGATCCATTAAATAATTCCGCAATTTTATTTTAAATACGTTCAGATTATTTAGAGAGCGCAATTCATCCGGAATGACGTTTCATGCTTTCGGGCCAGCGCATTTAATCGAGAACATTCTAGTGTTTGTTCACGAAAAGATAGGTCTATAGTTTGAGGAAGATCGTAACTTATAGAGATTGACCTCAGAGAGAGGTGAGAAGTAGTTGTCGAATACTGAAGGTAGTTGATTGTAGGTATATTTGTACATGAATTCATTGGTTTGAAAGATCAATAGCTGCTCAACTTTTAGAATACGTGTTTGTTTGTAGATGTGGTCAGTAGGGATAAGGTAATGTGAGCCGTTGATTATACGAAGGGCTCTTTTTTGGAGGATATTAAATTTTTTCAATCTTGTTGGATAGTTTGAAACCCAGATGAGGTTGCAGTAAGTTAAATACGGGCTAATCATTGTGTAATATAAAGATAAACGTATATTGATTGGCAATAAGTATGAAATTCGTGACAAGATTCCTATATTTTTTGCAAATTTTACTGAGATATGTTGTATGTGTTCTTTCCATGTAAGGTGTTCATCTATATATATTCCCAGGAATTTGGCTGATGTTACTCTTGGCACAGGAACATTATTAATAGCAAGGACTTCCTTGAGCTGGGGCAATTGCTTTCGATACGAGCTAAATAATATATAGTCAGTTTTGGTAATGTTTAAGGATAATTTGTTAGTTTTGAACCAATCGTTGACATGTCTATATATATATATATGTACATATATATATATGTACATATATATATATATAGACAGGGAACCCACGTCATTTTGTCCCTCTGTCATGTTCAGGATTCAGCCTTGAACAAATTCTGAAAAACTGATAGCATTTTAATATGGTACCTTTTAGTTATTTTTTACTCATCTTATTTCTGCTTTCATTACTGTACTTCATTTTAGACGTTACATTATACGGCATATGATTATTGAACGTCCACACGATCGAGTGAGATAAGTAGTATGTAACCTTCTCTTAATGCGGAATCTGACACCAGAGCACAGAAAGAGCGTTGACTTCATGTTCCGATTAGTTCAGTATAAATACGATTAATCTGATGTCCTAGTTTTCATTGAGTGTCTGTCGGTTGCCGTAAAGGTTCCGCAGATAGTTGAGACATCAGCGTATAGACTGTAAGCACATAGACTGTAAACACATTTGGTAGACATGAGCTGTCTATGTCATATTATTTAGAAAAATTCGATGTAATAGTTATAAAGCATGAAACAATTGTTTCAGCAAATGGACGATACAATATACAGGATTCAGCTATACAATTCTGCAACAATGGAGACCTATTGACCAGCATCGTCGAAAAGATACAGCAACTGAGGGTTGACCTATTTGATCGGCTAGATAAAAAAGTTGAAGCTATTCACGAACTTCTTAATGCATCGCTTCAAGAAATTAGAAGTCAATATGGCGCCATTAATTCGAGTCAACAAGAGATTGACAAACCTCTCATACAACAAGATATTTGCATCAGGCAAGGTCAAAGTATTCGCGCGCTACTTAATGTATCGTTTCAAGAATTGAAAGGTAAGCAAGACAGCGTTTTGACCAGTCTACAATCGATTGACCGACGCTCCAAAGAGCACGATATCTGCATAAAACAAGGTCAAAGTATTCACGAGTTTCTAAATGAATCATTTCAAGTGGTTGACCAACGTCTCCATGAGCACGACATCTCCCTCAAGAACCGAACTCACAATCTGTGGAAAATCGCAAATGGTAAAGTTAAACTAGTAATCACTGTCATAATCTTAAATTTTTAAAATACACAGTTACGGCAATTCTCAGTGCTGAATAGAGATTGCAATTCCGAAATTTCCGGTCGTTTATAAATACCGAAATTCCGGAATTTTTTAAGCACAAATTCCGGAATTTCGGAAGTGAAATTACGAGTTTAAATAGCAATTATCATTATTATTATCATAATTCATGGAACACAACATGCAGAGCGTTATTTTATTTACAAAATAATGATATATATGAATATGATATATCCTAGTAGGCCCTATATTTCATGTGAGGTATGACTTTGAATAATTGCGCTATTAGGTTTATGAACTGTGCGCGATAAGAAACGTTCCTGTTTTCTGTATTTCTACCGTTATTCTGGGAACGCTGGATAAAGCCCTCAGAATGACTACAAAGTTTGTAGAGATTTTAACTCTCTACAATCAATAAGCGCCACGACAGAAAGGATACAGATAAGGAATCTGTTGGGATTATTTTTTTGAACACCTAGGCTATAGCAAGTAGACTGTGTTGAAGCTGTCCATACGTTTTCTGCTGCCGGCGTTAGGCCTATATGTATCTGCTCCAGTTTGCAGACTCGGTGATGGACTCACTGTGCTTCCAGCGTTCATATTTTCAGAAGCATACCTGATGCATTATGGATTCAAACACCGTGAACTATATATCTCTGTTCTTTAAGTTTGTAACTTTTTATCTATTTCTTTGACCATTGTCACTGAATATCGAATTTATGATGCCTTCGACGCTACTTCCACCTGTAGTTTGGTATTATAGGCCTACTAGTTTATAAGACACAGAATCAGTAGGCCTAATTTTAATTAGTTGGATATTTGTTGGAAATTAACAGTAATGAGTCGGTAAATAAATTCACAATGAGAATTCCTGAATTCCGAATAAAATCCGAAAATTTACCGAAAAAATCCCGAAATTCCGGAACATTGATTATGGTCCGGAATTGCAATCTCTAGTGCTGAGTTCGCTGAGCCCTGAGTCTACCTAAATATGATGAGATTTTTATTTCCACGCCTGTTTTTGAGTGAAACGATAATTGTTAACTTGATTTTAATGCCTTAGGTTTCAATGCAAATCAATGGCCTTCGTATTCACAATGATAATTTTATCATAAACATGATCATCGTTAGTGTAATTATTAAACATGTGATGCGTTTTGAGAAAGAGAGCCACAAGTCTCATAGTACTGAGTAATGTCTGATTAAAATGCCAAAAATGGACTTGATATCATTATCCAAAGTGTTTTGAAATAATTGTTCAGAACTGAACAGAATATGCGCAAATGACAGGTTTCGGATATTTCAGTTTGAAGTTTCCACACATGCTGTATCCTTATTAATTAGAAGTTATTGTGTTGAAGCTTCTACTGTGTTATGTAGGTATGGGAAATATAAGTCACCATAAAATTTTATGAACACAAAGTAAGACTTTTAAAATAATCACTAATCACTGATAACCAGCCACATCAATGCATACGAAATCGCTCAGAATTCCGTTTGACCCAATTTTCCTATGCTCGCTTTGACGAAAGTTTTCTCAGTAACTGTGGAGAGATTTATGGTCCCTTCTCCGAAAGCGCATCACATAACATGCTGATGATAACATTCATGTGATAAATGATTATTGTTATTGTAAAACTTGTCGATGGTGTATTGGGCCAAAGTACTACTTTCATTTTTAATGATTCGCTTCAAGAAATGAAAAGTCAGCATGACACCGCTCTGACAAGTCTTCAAGCAATTGACCGACGTCTTCAGGAACACGACATCTCCATGAACAACCAAAGTCGAAATATGTGTAAACAGTCAAATAGTAAGTTGAAACATGTCAAGTATCCTGGTTACTACGACCTGTTCATAAAACTGTATTTGCTCCACCCTATTCTGAGTTTTACATCCATGTCTGCTTTCCAAGAAAACTTCGCTCATTAACTTAACTGAACTTGAACGCCTCAGAATCGCCAACGTGTTAATAAATGTTATAGCACCATCGAGATTTAAATGATTATTTTTTTAATGTTTACTATTGTTATTGTTATTATTATTATCGAAATCGTACTTAGTACAACCGATGCAACTGCGATTACCCTCATATCTTTTGCAATCTGATTGTTCACGGTCCGCGTTACTGAGACCAGTCACATGGATAAAGCAACTTGCAAACAAATACCCCTTAAACGTACAGAGTCTTGGGAAAAGCAACGAATAAATTCGGTTTGCATCCCTAGCGCTGCAATACTCTAACATGTTCGAACATATTAAGCAAAATTCTGCATTTAGACAAAAAATCCGTCGAAATGACGACGCAGTCGATCAATCGACTGTCACAACCGATGACATGCGCATAAATTTCTGTGCATGCTGCGCATGTCAATGTATTTACAGGCACTTAATCGGTTAAGTTGTAGGTAATATTTTGAATGTTTACGACGTAATGTATGTTTCTCTTCCAGGCCACTGTCGTTCTGCATCTGGTGTGTGTGATTGCTCTGATCTAAAAGCAAGTGGTCAGACTAAAAGTGATGTCTACGAGGTGTGCGTTGGAAATCAAACCGATCGAACTTGTACTGATGCGTTTTGTGATATGGAGACTTCGAGCCGTGCATCACTGGTCTGTGTTACCCAAGCAAATTAAAATATCACAGTGCACTAAGTTTTATTGACAATATTATATTGAACTTCTTTCTAGTGAGTTTAGTCAGCAATATCAATGCACAGGCATTTCTGTAGTAATGGTTAACTGTATACTCTTCATGTTAGCAGTTGTCAGCATTATGACAACTTGCATGTGATCAAAATACCAATTTGGCGTGTACATTGTGACTTGTTTAAAGTGACGCTGTCTGCATTTAACTTTAAATAGACTCTTGAGTAGGCGCCGGTTGGTGTGTAGTTGCCGGTTGGTGTGTAGTTGCTATATTTGACTTTGCTCAAATCGTGTGAGATGCCTTCCCTCAGTTCAGTTAGGCCTATATCATCTTCTTCCGTTTATCTGTTTAGCAAGCAGGGCAGAAATAGGGTGCCATTAGAGTACTGTTGTCTACCTTCAAAAGCAACTTTAAACAGTTTACGCTGTTCTTCACCTATTTCAGCCTCACAGATATTTGAAATCCTTAATACTACCTTCATATCGACACTCTAGATTAGAGGCATTTGAAATGTGGATATGGCGATGAATGGAAAGAATCAGCTGGACAGAGCACAAGACCAATGAAGAAATATTGAGGAGGGTAAAAGAAAAGAGATCAATGATAAAGACGATTCGAGAACGACAGAGAAGTTGGATGGGACACATAATGAGAGGAGATTCACTACTTAAAAACATCATAGAGGGAAGAATGGAAAGGACAAAAACAAGAGGAAGACCAAGAACAATGCTTTTAGACTGGATGATGGAGAAAGGGGGATAAGGAAAGATGAAAGAAGAGGCTAAAAATATGGAGGAGTGGCGTCATTGGATATATGAACCTGCCTGAAGGCAGAAAACCAAGAAGAAGAAGATCGGCACTTTGAGCAATCATCAGGCAAATTGAGACAAGAATATTAGTCACAACCGACGTTATGCAAAAAACATTGTGCTCAACACGCTCTTTTCGAAGCCAACAGCTGCCAAGTTCTGCATAGAATCATGTGTGAAGCCCACTCCTTGATTAGCACCACAGGGAATTCTACCCGACTCACTTCCTGCACTTAGCTCTCAAGACTGGAGTTTGACTGCCAGTGTTGTTCAAATGCATGAATCGTATGATAACTCTTCGCCTAGTAGGCCTAATAATTGCCTTCGAACAAAGTAGTGTCCTCTGAGTGCAGGCATGATAAAAGTGTTGGGTCTTCGGGCATTGTTGATGGATGGTGCAACCTTTTGAATTCACTTCCCAATGACACGTGATAGTTCGCTGATATAGCTCAGCGCAAACCTTCTCATACATTATTTTGTTTTAAACATATTAATCACCTTTGACGTTGTGCAAATAAATAATGTGCGCAACATGCTTTGTTCGAAGCTAACAGCTGCCAACTTCTGCATAGAATCATGTGTTAAACCCACTCCTTTGTTTAACAGCACAAGAAATTTTATTCGGCTCACTGCCCTACATGTTTCTCTCAAGACTAGAGGTTGAATATCAGTGTTGTCCAAATGCATGAATAGTTTGATAACTTTTCGCCTAGTCATTATTGTCTTCGAACATACACGGTAATAGAGTGTTGGATCCTCGGACGTTCTTGATGTATTGTCCAAACCTTTTGAATCCCCTCCCCGATAGCATGTGTTAGTTCTGTGATGTAACTCGGTGAAAAACTTCTGGCACATTTTGTTTCTCATTTCTTAATCACAGCAACTTGCGTCTGGTTTTTCTAAACTACCGGCGTTTCTAAGCGATTATGATATGTATCTGCAATTTTGGCACTTTTTTTTATTTCTGTGGATTCAACATTTTGTTATCGGAACGGCATGGGCCAATTATTCTGTTGAAAACCAGAGTTTTTGTTTAAAATCGATTGTGACGTATTTCAAGTGTGGATCATCAGGAACAACATAAAACATTATAGCATACTGAATTCAGGTTTTTCAGAGACGCAAAGACGGCAGTGTCAATTTCAACAGAACGTGGGTACAATATGGACAAGGATTTGGAAATCGATATGGCGAATTCTGGCTCGGTAAGACTTATTAAAACTTCACACATATATTTCGCAATAGTCGACAAGACGAAGTTTAGGCCTATTACAATATATTTTCAATATTTCATATTTCAGGGATTGCCAGTAAAATCGCGTCTGAAGTCAAGGTACTAACTGATAATTTAATTGAGCGTTGTTTCAAAAAATCCCAGACTATAAATGGTCATTTACTCCAGAGAGGTTAGGTAAAAGTTGTCTACTCTGATACGGTTGCGGGTTCTACGTAAGTTTAGGCCTAAATGTCAAACGCCGCCAATCCCATCGCCAATGGATTTCTTTTTTGAGCTATCCATGTCCATCTAACACCCTTCACTCGACCATCATCTGTCTAGGCCTTCCGCTCCTTCATATTCTCTCCATCTACCCCCATTAGTCGTTGTTAACATTTTAGATGAATTGGCTTCCTTTCTATTTTATACAAACGTAGTGGTCAGTTTAGAGTGTCCCGTTAGTTCTTCATCATGACGCGGCTCTTAACTTAAAGCACACGAGCTTCTATCTGCATACTCGCCGTATCAAGACCACTGCATCCAATATCCCACTAAATTGACGGTCTCGATTGTCAACCGGTTGCTTGAAAGTGATCATCAGATGGTGTCTTGCGCATTATAGAATTCATTAGATAAAATTCAATGGTCGCGATTCGTAACAGTATACGTGGTTAATTAAGATACTTGAAATCATTGTTTTATTAAGTGGCTTGACATAACTACAATTTTTACTATAGAGATATATTGCCACATTACAGACAAATGAACACTCTCGTAAAGCCTCTCGTCTCGTAATTCCAAGACACAGAATTGATTATATGGCTTTGAAAAACTATAGTATTCTGGTTGTTTGTACAAGGCATCCCAAATAAAGTGTTATTAACATTTCCAACTAATATAAGGAGAGATTGACTATGACATTATTTTTTGATCACGTGATTTCATTAAAGTGAATGTTAGATAAGTTTGCAACTACGAGAAGACACTGAATTATTTAGACTTGGAGTAATAATTTTATGCATGATTTCATTTCTTGTTGGCTTGTGCAAACAATGTTTTTGTTTAGGTAACGAAATGCTTCATCTTCTGACAACAAAACGGAACTACAAACTGCGAGTTGATTTGCAAGACTTTCAAGGAAATAAAGGTTTTGCGGAATATACGACATTTTCCATCAGTTCATCGGCCGATAAATACAGATTGACTGTCAGCGGATTTTCTGGAAATATTGGTAAATAATAATCGACATTTTAGAAGGATATGGTAAAAAGTAAATATTGACCAGTTCCAGCTGTCCCAGAAAAATAGTGAAATAATAAATTATCACGGTGATGACAATGATGATCATCATCACTGTATCGCTCTCTGCGAACCGCGCATTTGTAGCTTTGGCTTTCTGGTTATTGCTGACAGTTACACTGCAACTTTTATCCCTACACCTTGTCTTGACTTGACGCTCTTAGAAAGGGGTGTGACTTGCCGAAGTCTGTTCCGCGTTGTGAAAACGTAGCTTTCTACCAATGAACCATTTCGTCAAAATTACACAATGAACGCTCTCGTAGAGCCTCTTGTCTCGTAATTCCAAGACACAGAATTGATTATATGGCTTGCAAAAACTATATGATTCTGGTTGCTTGTACAATGCATCCCAAAAAAGTGTTATTAACATTTCCAACGTTTGTACACACAGAACAAACAATACCACTTCGATTCAATTCCAGCATTCTTATTCCTACCATACTCGAGGTAATCGATCTGTCTATTGTATAAATAGGCAGATCGATTACTTTGGCTATCGTGCATTACGTGTCGGCACGCTTTCCATGCTAGTCAAAGCTCAATCGCTTAGCCATTTTTTAAATAAGACACCGATCAACAAGAAACTCCTCTCCAACTACCGTCTAGAGAACGGAGATGGAGTAGAACAGCAGTAGTCAAAGACAGAGACGAATTTGCTTTTGGGGGGACCGGTCAAACGAGCATCCGACAAATCAACGGCCAGACAAAAGAGCGCCCGACTATTAAAACTGTAACTGCCACACTATCAAATCCGCAGCTAAATCCAAAGAGGCTGGATGTGCAAATTATACAACTTAGGGAATTTTCTGAAAATAGTTAAAAACGAAAGCTTAAGCAAGACTGCTTTATCAACGTGGCCAAATGGGTGACCAAAGCTTATCGGACTTCTAAGCCTAAGTCAAACAATTGTATACTTCGGACTTGAAAATGGAAATGAGTTTGCTTAGAGTGGAGGTGTAAAGAATGGATAGCAAAGACCAGGAACTTTAGGAAAACCGTGGAGAGGGTGTACGATAAGTTAAGTGACATTGACATTGCTGAATGTTGGGTTAATTTTTATGGGTTTTAACGTATTACAATTGAAGTCAATTATTCATTACATTCGTGAATCGTTTATTTTTAATTGCGAAGTATTATGTTATCGAATTTAAGAACTGATGAACTTCTACTATTTTCTCTATAACAACGCAATTGTGGATCCATACTAGTCAGAGCTCAGTCAGTTAGCCACCTTAAAAATACCCACCGATCAACAAGAAACTCCTCTCCAACTACCGTCTAATTTCAATCTCTCTTTCTTATTCTTGATCTCAGAACAAGTTGTTATCTCATACCTAAATAAATCTCTTGCCTCAAACAACTTTCTGTACTCAACATACTACATGCATATTAAGAACATACGTTTATGCATACATACGTACATACAATGATCCATACATGCATGCATTCGTACTTGCCCAGTAAATGTATTACATGTCTAAGGCATAATATATTGTAACAAATGCCATAACATGTAATACATGTACTATGCAATTATCTATTAGTTCGCTCAGGGTGTATGTTTTATCTGAAGTGTCTGAAAAAGTATATAATCAATGCATGCAGTCAGACATTTCTATTGCATCTTCATCAGAGCAAGATAGTTAGAGATCTTCATTAGAGAATGCATCTCAGATGTTAGCTTTAATATGACTGAATGTATCAGAGATGCTTTTATTCCAATTGCAGCTGACAGTCTGGCTTATCACAGCAACCGACAATTCTCCACTCAAGATTCGAATAACGATATATATAAAGCCACTGTAAACTGCGCCCAGAGGAATGGCGGCGGGTGGTGGTTCGGCGGTTGTTTTTATTCCAGCCTTAATGGCATATATTATCACCAAGCTATAGCTTATGACTCATACACTGGAATACAATGGTATCATTGGCGTAAGGTTTCGTTAAGGGCAACGGAAATGAAACTTATTCCAGTGGCTTAGGACCCATAGTTACTTTGTGTTTCTGTAACCAAAATCTATTCAATGACTTGGTTTATCATAGCACGATCAAATATAAATCATGTTGTATAGGCCTACACTCCATGTCTTATTTTAGTAATTGTAACTGTAATCACAGGTATGCATAGCGCAGCTACTATTGAGTAACTATGCAGAGGCTGATCCAGGAATCCTGTTTCGATATAATGTTGCACTTGTTTATGCTGTATGTTCTATAATTATTAGCATAATTTCTCTCTTAACGATAGTTTTCTGTGTATATTAGGCTATAGCATTGAACTATTTTGCTTGTTGGCGAAAAGCGACTTCTTCGGTTTCCTTGTTCTACGCGATATTTGTAAATGAAATCTGTTCATGTAGCGCCCGTTTTATCCAATTGTCGATCATGCACGCAGATGCACTGTTTGAGATACGTTGATTTCTACAATGTTATAAATAAGAATGTCTGGATATTTACTATCAATTGGATATTCAGAATTTGCTTGTATATGCCTCTGGTATACGAGTTATATACATTGTACATATATGCAGTGCTTTTTTCTAGAAAAAGGTGCCATAGTGCATCCGTATTGTTGAAAGAAATTACGCAAAAATCAGATTTGGTGAATTAGCTTCCAACTAAAATAAATTGATCACAATCTATGCATTTAGGGGGCCAATTTATTAATTTTAGGAATAAAAAACTGAAATTGTAAAGTTTTAGGTCAAATTCCAGAGTTGTTGAACAACTACTATATTTATTATTAAGTAATTGAAAAAAGGTGCCAGAAAAAAAGCACTGCATGTATGCGTTTCGAATCCGGATTTGTTTTCTTTGTACATGTTCGTCTTTGTCATTTTCGCCGATTAATACAATTTGCAGTAGCAGTCTTAAAATACTGAGCCGTCTGTCCATGCAATTGAAAATAAAGTCAAAGCTAACAGTTACTTTTTCTTAGTTTTGGCGAGGCTAAGTTTCTCTTCTGCCGAATGTCGTCTCAGCCAGCAGTGCTCTCCTCTCAATGTCCACAATTCGAACCAGATTTCCAACCTTCTGTACAATGTTCAAGGAAAATTTTGGTCTTATTTAGAGATTTTAACGCTATATAGTTGAAGTCAATTCTTCCTAACGTGCGTCTATCGTGATTATCGTCTGTTAAAAACTGCAAATAATAATGTTTTCCAATTAAATCATTAAATCTCTGATGAAGACAATGAGCTCCACCAATAAAG
The DNA here is from genome assembly GCA_959347315.1 of Bimastos eiseni. NCBI lineage: Eukaryota > Metazoa > Annelida > Clitellata > Crassiclitellata > Lumbricidae > Bimastos > Bimastos eiseni. Next base: position 13,715,053 of record OY365820.1, read on the forward strand.
ACAATGAACTCCGCCAATTTAAGCGATGGTCTCCATCAATTAAGACAATGAGCTCCACCAATTAAGACAATTATGGTCTACCCTGTTTGGTTAGAATGGTAACCATTGGAAACACTGATGAACAAACGACTGCATTTTCTCATTTACTGTCATGAATTTCTTTAACTTGTAGATAAGTACTTCACGAGAATTTAGGCCCTGCGAGTACATTAATTACGATGAATGCGGGGTTCGAAAACAACAGCAACGACGAATGATGATATGTTCTTACATGTCAAACGAATGCTATAATTAGTGACTGTAGATATTAAACGTAGTCAAAGGCTGCCATCGTCACCTGATGTGCCATCGGCTGCGACTCCTCACTCTGTCCGCTCTCTGACTCTGATTGACTTTCAGTCTCCTAATCCTAGACAATTTTCCCTCACCTTGGCCCATTACAAGCGCCAGCATTTATTAGTATTACATTAAAATCAATATATTAAGCAGTTGCATCATGTTTAAATTGTATGTGGTTGGTTGAAACCAAACTACGCAGTTATAGAAATTATGGGTTATGGTCTGTGCATTACAAAATACGAAGCAGATTAATTCGCATGTTTAAAAAAAAATTACATAGAAGAAAGTTTGCCAATACCACGCATAAAATGAATAAAGAGCAATAAAAAGGAATCAAATCAAAATGCTGTTAGCCATGGTAGGGATTCAGAATTAGTCCAAGACAACACTGTGCCTCAAAGTAAACAAAGCAAAAAAGCGCTCAGACGGCGACGCCACTGGTCGATAGCAGCATCAACGATCGACTGGCCAAAGCGCGCCCTTTCGTCAATCAGACGCGTTTTGAGTTCGTCGACGCTGGCTATTCAGGAGCGGTAAACCTTTTTCTCCTGCAGCACACTCCATATGCTATAGTCGACTGGGTTAAGATCCGGTGAATTCGGCGGCCACAGTGTTGGAGGTATGAAGTCGGGCGTCCCTCGCTCCAGGAAGGAGACAGTGTCCGCGACTCGCGAGCTCGATGTGCCGGGGCGCCATCCTGTTGTACGACAAAAACCTCGCCCTGGGATATTCGGCGTATGTCTGGCAGTAACTTCTGGGCAAGAAGGTTGTCGGGATAGTATTGCCCATTCACGTTGACACCCGGTTCAATGCAGTCAAATAATAAAATTTAAGCGCTATACATAAAATTGGTAACAAGATAGTGCGGTGATGTGAGTCAGGTGAGTCGGAAAATTTAAAAATAGCATTTAACTCCAGCTATTGTGTCATCTACATGTATCTACCAAAAGTTATTAAAATTGGTGGAAATTTGACGAAGTTCTGACAAAACAATTTTGCTTTGTTTATTTTGAGACACAGTTTATATCCTAAATGTAGCTTTGCGTCTGAGACTTAATGGCTCGTCAATTTAATTACGTGAGTTGATTACGTTTGTACCATGGGTTCCATGCCTGGGAGTATATCTATGGCAGGGTACAAATCAATGGCATGTCCTCCGCTTTTATCAAGGCTGTACTGCCTATAGCTTGTCGGAGTAAACGACTTTACCCAACAGAATAGAATCCATCCTGCCTTCAAATCCAGCCCATGATTCAAAACCCCTACAAAGAAACAGATTTGTTGTAACTTTCTATTGAGGATGCACTAACACTGTACGTGCCTACACCCAGTTGCGTTGCGTCCCAGAGCACCCTCCTCTATGACGTCTATGACAGAAGTAGGGCTGCGTGGGTATACGAGTACTCGCAAGTACTCGACTCCAAGAATTACTCAAGCAATTTTGTTCTACTCGAGTAGCCGTTTAGTTCCACTTTCAGGCGTTCAATTCCACTTCCAGGCGGAAAATTGCATTTTCCGTGTCCAGTTTTTCAAATTATGGTGACTCTTTGGTGAGTTAATTCATTACCAATTGGCAATTGCAGGCTTGCAGGAAAGTTGCAACCTATACCATGTCCAGGTTATATAGTCTTTTATAGTTTCATTAATTAGGCCTACTATTACTGACTGCTATGTCTACTTAGTCTATCTATGGTCCATGGTACAAGCCATGCACCTTGTATTAGGCAGCTTGTATTTGGCACGTCCAGTATTAAACGGGTACTCGAGTACCCGTTAGGCTACCCGACCGAGTACTCGACTCCAAACTACTCGCCGCTAGTAGCGGCAGCTCTAGACAGAAGTATGAGGGTGTCAATGGACATGACGTATCCTATAATAAAATTACTCTTTGCAAATAGCCTGTGTGCGATCTCCTTTCTTGGTAAACTATGATTATAATCTCGATATCTAAATTTTCCTGTTGTGGATTTTGTCAAGGATTCCACAACAGACCCGAGGCATTGCTGTAACTAGAGAGCACTCTGTGTTATTTAATGCTGTATTTGCCCAGAGTATAAGCTATTATTCAAAGAGTAGTGAGTTACGCTCTTGAAGGCTATAAATTATGGCGAAAATCTGGAAGGTTCAGGATTGAGCATTTGATCTCTACTGTTACAACGAATTCGTTGTCTGTTTATTTTCATACACACATGAACACAAATTCCCGATATTGCTCACTTAGTTGTTTATCCTATGACTTGCAGCCATTAGTTCCTACAGTTACTTGTATATTCTTACAGTAATTAAGTTGAAGCATGTGAATTCCCTTCTACAGTATCTCGGTTTGTATCGCCTCCTCTAGGACCAGGCCTACAGCTGATATGTCGCCCACATGAGGTTCAATTTTCAAACATCTGTTTCCCAGCATCAACTAGAAGTCCAAGTTAATGTCGACGTTACTACATCTATAACAATGTTATCGCATCCGTCTAGTCACGGCCTGGACATGGTCCGTTAATAGAGACAGAAATCTAGTTTATTAGCTTTTTGAGATCCATGCAAATACGGACATCAAAAGCAACCCAGAATGAAATTCGCTGTATTTCTGTTTAATAAGATGGCCATATGGCTAATGGGCAAATTGTGGTTGGTATGTGTGTGTCCTCCGATTTTGACTTGTGCATTGAATGCCAGAGCAAAATAAAATTATGATTAACTTAGTTACTAATCAAAAAGCTTTTGGTTGCTACTGTTGCAAACATACAAACACCTACATATCTTCAACACACAAATATACGTACAACCAGACTATATGCAATCAGTCACATACACGTACATCATACAGCATGTGATTATTGGCTGTTCGCATGGTCCAGCAGGGTAATCAGTAGGCCTGTGTAACTTTATATTAATGCGGAAATTGACACTAACGCGCAGCATTTGACCTTAGTATAAACATGATTAACATGATGAATAAGTTGTCAAAGAGTAGCAATCGGTTGCCGAGAAGATTTCTTTGTTAGTCGTTTTGCAATGGCATGTCATTTCTCAACATTCGTTGCAATGCTTATGATGCACGAAGCAATCGTTCCAGCGAGGGGACAGTGCACTGTACAGGGTTGCGACAGTAGTAGAGACCCGTTGATCAGCATAGTTGGAGAGATACAGCAATTGAGAGCTGAGCTATTTGATCAACTAAATAGACAAGTCCAAGGTATTCACGAGCTTCTTAATGCATCATTTCAAGAAATGAGTAGTAAACATGACAGCGTTATGACAAGTCTACAGTCGGTTGGCAGACGATGTTCCCAAGAGCAAGATATCTCCAGCAAACAGAGTCTAAGTATTCATGAGTTTCTTAATGCATCGTTTCAAGACATGAGAAATCAGGTAATAGGCAGCGTTGAGGCAAATTTGCAATCGATTGACATACGATGTTCCCAAGAGCAAGATATCTCCAGCAAACAGAGTCTAAGTATTCAAGAGTTTCTTAATGCAACATTTCAAGCTGTTGACCAACGTCTCCAGGAGTACGACATCTCCATCAAGAACCGAACTCACAATCTGTGGAAACTCGCAAATGGTAAAGTTAAACTAGTAATCACTCTCACTTATTTGTAAAATGCATCGCTATGATGGTTGACTCAGTTCCGAGTCTACTGTTGCTTGATCAGAGTTCAATTTCCATGTGTGTGTTCTAGTGAAACGGTGATATTTACCTAAATTTAATTACATCAGATATTAATAAGAGTCAATGGCATTCGTTTCAATAATGATATTATATACAAATAATCATTTGATCATTGTCACTGTAATTATAAAATATTTGCTAACGAGAACATACAGTAAATAAAATGAATGATAATATTCTTTTGTAATTATTATTTATTAGTGTAATGAGTATATTACATTACTACTGTTAGGCTGTCATTAGGCCCACCTCAATTTCATTGCCTCATATTTCAATGCGAGTCAATGGCATTCGTTTCAACAACGATATCATAATCATGTGCAGTGCGACGGATAGATAGATAAATCGTGCAAAAGATACCGATAGCACCCCTGTATCATTAATTTTATGGTTCAAGAGAAATGGTTGATTGGTCATTTAAGCCATGTGACTTCTTGATTTCCAAAGTCATGCTATGTTCAGATGATATTGAAAATATAATTTTTAAATTCCTTGCTCCAAAAGCCACTCCCTAGACACTGAAAATACCTTTCTATCATGTGCAGTTTCAGAGATATTGCAACATATATTTCACGGTGGCCGTTATGGTCGCCATCTTGTTTTGTGAAAGCCTGCAGGGTTTGGACGACGCCCACCATAAATTTTATGAATCTCCATCATCATACGAAGATAATGACACCAACCGCATCATCCCATCGCTAAGATCGCAACGGGATGACAATTGCTCCCGGACTACAAGTTGAAATTCATGAAATTTGTATTTTGCGACGGCCTACTTGGATTTTTGCATTTTAGAGCCACTTCAAGATAAATGTGAGAGTGGTTTGACTTCTAATATTGATTGGTATACAACTATGTATGCAAAAAACAAATTTCAAATTATCTTCCAGTTTTGCCCGATTGCACTGATTTATGGACTTCAGCAGGTGGACTAGTGATCGTCGTCATTGTGATAATGAAATATATACTAATGAGACTATAAGTAAAATGAATGATTGTATTCTTTTTCAATAATTTTTAATAGTGCTATAAGTATATTACTACTTTAAGTTTAATAATTCCTTTCAAGAAATGAAAAGTCAGCATGACACCGCTGTTACTAGTCTTCAGGCGATTGACCGATGTCTCCAGGAACACGACATCTCCAAGAAGAACGAAAGTCAGAATATGTCGAATATCGCAAATGGTAAAATAAAAAATGTGAATCAGCCTAGCTACCACGACTCTCTTATATGATCGTGTTAGTTCAGCCCTACTCTTAGTTTTGCATCCATGTCTGTATTTCGGTAAAACTATATTCATTAGGCCTAAATAGATAAAGGGCCTCAGAATCGCCTACGTTTTAATAAATTTCACAGCAACAACAGAATTATAATTATTACTTTTACAATTTTTATTTATTTTTTTATTATCAATGGCATTATTATCAATATATTTATTACAGCGCATACTTCTACATTGGTTATTATCTGAATTATAATAACCACTGTCAACTCTAAATTTTTACAGTACCACAAATGCTAAGTAGCCGTAATCAGGAAATTATTCAGTTATTATTTCAACCATACAAGCGGAATTCTTGTCTCTTCGGCTTCGTAATATTTCGACAGCATCGTGTACAAAAAACAAACCATATCACGCGTTGAGACTCAGAAAAACAGCAAGAAGTTGGGAGAAATAAAATAATTCAAATCATTGAAATTCAATATAGATCGTAAATTGTCTGAGTTTGCATTCCAACATAGCAACGTCATAGCATTAATTGTGCCATTCGTTATTGTGCAATGTGCCACTGATGCAACATTGTGGTCAGTTCCTGGCACCTCATGAACCCCACGAACGTACATGCAACTGTCAAGGTTCTGCATTTATGAATTGCAGCTGAATAGCCTGAGTGGTAACGGCATTTTATTTATACTATTCCAGGAACCTGTCGTTCAGCATCTGGTGTGTGTGATTGTTCTGATATAAAGGCAAGTGGTGAAACTACAAGTGGTGTTCACGAGGTGTGCGTTGGAAATCAATTCAATCGAACCTGTACCGATGCGTTTTGTGACATGCAGACTGCAAATCGTACATCGCTGGTTTGTGTTACAACAATAAATTTAAATAGGTCAGTGCAGTCGCGACTATACACAGGACAAGGCAGGGCAAATGCCCTGGGAAAATGTCTCTGCCCTGGTTACTGCCCTGAAACTTGCCACTAGCCACCAGACTACAATGCTCTTGTTTTACGTAGCACACGCACATAGGGTGCCCTTCATTACATGCATTGTCCTAATTCAGTCTAATTCTTCCTAATTCTCTATATTTACGTCGCATTCACTATCTGCTTCTATTTGATTGGGCTTTACATCCATAATATGATCCGACATCTGCTCAATCAAGGCACTCATTCAGCTGTCTCAAATTAGATAATACACACTTGTGCTCAGATGCTCAGTTGCATATGTAATGGTCAGATGTAGCAGTTTTGTCTATTGGCTAGGCTGCCAGAGCCCGTTCATTGCATTTTTACAATTAAGGTTTTGGAAAAATGCGTAGGCCTAGTTGTGTATCCCCGTCGCCGCTTATAGCTGATTTTTATAAGTCCTAACTAGGCCAATTTTTGTCACTTGTCTGCTTATGTGACACGACTTCCTTGAGCAACGTATAAAGAATGCTTGACTCTGGGGCTCTATTTCTTAAACTTTTTATGGCAAGTTAATATGGGCATGGGGTTTAGCTGTTTTGGCGAGCTTATGTAAACACCAAAATGTTAAGGTCGCCAGTTACTTTATTAATGCCATATGTCGGCTGTCGACGGGAACCCGTTAGCTGGTGCCTGGCGTGTGCGTGGGCCCACCTCTGGTGACTCTTTTCAGCTTACTGCGCATAGTTTTGGTAACTTTAGTGTTTTACTCGCCCGCCATGAAATTTAACACCATTTGGGTCAGCGCAGAGAGCGCCTCCGAGTAGATATCTTGAATGAGAGCTCTAACAACGCTCGATTACATTACATTTGATAATGTTATTATTGCTATAGCCATTGGTTGCAAACATGACTGCCTTGGCTATGTCCTGGTGACTAAAAGTGTATGGAGCCGCCACTGGTTCAGTGCACCAGTGGCGTACATGTAGTTTCCTCTGTGGCGCCCTGGAGCGAACGTTGCTCATACGCCCTTGCACTGAGTAAGGTCCATTCCCAGTGCTTCGTGCGTGCTTTGCGTTTATACATGGTGGATTTCGTTCACATTTGAATTGGATGCTGTCAGCGAGAGTCTGTTCGATCGTGTTTTAGAATAGTTTTGCTCAGCGAGAAAATCTGTTGCAATTAAAAAGCAATTCTGTAACTTATAGTGGTCTAGTAAAAATCTGCACTTTTTTCGGCTGTTAATAACTGGGGCGTGATAAATATCGCGAATCTATCGTTCGTCGCCCACATTTCTAGGTACACCTTGAGTGGTCAGTAGCTGATCACTGAGTGGTCAGTAACTGACCAATCAAAGTAGTCTTTTCTAGGATAGGCCAGTTTCCTCTTTGGCTGAGGAAAGTGGCTTATAAGCTGTAACATTGTTAGGGACTGGGCAGTTTGATTTCCGAAATTATCAGGTATCATAGTACGTCAGACCTGTCTATTATAACATACTTAATTTATTAATAACACACGTTCATCTTCCATTCATAACTGTAGTATTCGGACATCTAGCACCTCGCATCATAATCACTTCGTGAGTATTTGTAACGTTCTGTATTAAACAATTATATATACTTATATTATTGTCACATCTTCTCTGTGTTTAATAAAGATAAGTTGAATTCTAACTGTCTCTTCTTGTGAAGCTAGTTTCCCTTAACATAATCAAAATTACTAATCATTTAATATAACAGTATAGCTGATTAAGTAGAACCCCTCAACGTTCTTACAATTCTATTTGCAAGGTTTTCCAGAGACGCAAAGATGGCAGTGTCAATTTCAACCGAACGTGGGCAGAGTATAAACAGGGCTTTGGAAATCGAAGTGGCGAATTCTGGCTAGGTAAGGCTTTTGTTAAATTTCAGGCAATTTGTTCGCTAAAGTCGACCAGATAAAGTTCAAAAAATATTATTGCCAAGAATTATTGTTGTTTCAGAATGTAAAATATAAATTGTGATTTATTACAGAAGGTTTAGATGACTCGTGTATTAAATTGTCTGCTATGTTATAGTTGCGAGAGCTACATGAACTTATTCTTCTGGCTCTTTCACAGCTAGACAGGTGATGATATCGGACGTAGCTACTACTCTCGCTGCTTGGCCTCTTTCTTGAGCTTTCCATGTCCATATATCATCATGCAATCGAACATCATCTACCTCGGTCTTCCTCTTGCTCGCCTCTCTTCCACGCTTCCTTCGAATACCGTTCTTGGTAGCGAGTCTCCTATCAGCCTTTTTTTTAGTTCTTTAATGTCATGCAGATACGAAAATACAAATCACGAGCCTTAACGGGTGCACTCGCCGTAGTTGGAATAATGCATTCAACGAGCCACTGAATTTCCGTTGTAATAATCCGATGGGTTTCGATTTATCACAGTTGGCTTAAAACGACTATCATTTTTCATTAGAGACACAGCGTCATTGAAGTCATTTGATGCAATTGCATAGTTTAATTTCGACTCCTAAAGTTTATGTGTTTTAAATTTGCTTGGCAGAATAATTGATAGAGAGATCTCTCAATGCCAAGATATATCTTTGGTGTAAAAATGCTTCTATTGAACTTAAATTAGGTAAATTTGGCAGATTCTACAAGTCATCATTGCGAGATACGAAGAGAAGTAATAATATTGAAGGTGACTAATAATGCAATCACGTGAATTGTTCCTTCTTGCTGGCTTTGTGCAAACAATACTTTGTATAGGTAACGAAATGCTTCATCTTCTGACATCAAAGCGAAACTAAAAACTGCGAGTTGATTTGGAAGACTTTCAAGGAAACAAGGCCTTTGCGGAATATATGAGAATTTCCATCAGTTCATCGACCGATAAATACAGACTAACAGTCACTGGATATTCTGGAAATGCCGGTAAATGTTTAACAACGCTTTAGAAGCATGTGGGGGAAAAGAGGGAGAAGAAAATGAAGAAGATGCAAAAATGTGTAAAAGGACGGGAAGAAGGAAGAATATATTTGATTGAAATGAGATTAAATAAATGAGAAATATTTTAAGAATGGGTTGAAGCAGAATAATGAGAGCGTTTTTGGGAATGATGAGACAAATTGCAAAATGTGCTCTGTTGGATCTTGGGCACTTCCAACCGTCCCAAATTGGTTTTTTAATTCCTGAGGGCTAATAATAATAATGAAGGAGACGAAGAAGAAAAGATGATGGTAAAGATTTTACAGAATGAGAACAAAAGAAGCAGAAAACGTAAATGGAAACAACTACGTTTTGTTCCTGATACAGACAGGAACTGGTCAGATGTAATTAATCAGACCCAGAATTGATTTTCGCTATGGTGAGCATAGGCAACCTAATGAATGCAGGAATTGCCCAATTCAATTTGACTTCGTGCTGTCTTTGGAAGTTCTAGAGGTCTGCGTCCGATATTGATTGGATACAATTGATGCAAACTAACTTCAAAATATTATAACCATTTGCTTCTCTCATGGTCAGAGCAACACCTCCACGCATCGCAACAGTTACATTTATCTCATTTCATACAATTTTCTGGAAACATCTCAGTCTGCTTGCTCCAATCACCACTCTACTGAAGCACTCCTCGCTTCACTATGCGCCAAAATTTTTCAACAAGTATCGTATAGACATCATTCTCTGCCGCTTTCGACTTAATAGATCATACTACGCCTAAGCAAAACCCTATCATCTGCATTTGGAATTTCTGGTAATGCTCAATTGAGAATCACGCCGTGCATATCATAAAGCCCTGACACTATCAATGCAGCCGGTCACTCGTTAAATCACCACACCGCCCATCTCTACCTCAGCCATCAGCTCGGTTCTAATCACCCATCAACATATTGTTTTCGTCTCTGCTTTGAGGCTCCTTCTCGTAGAAATTCTACGACTTCACCATGCTGCCTCCTTAGCCTCGCAGGGCTCTTAGGCTGGTCTCCCCTACAAAGCTTTTGTGGGCGCTGAGAAATGATCGAAGAATTGCATTACGTTACATTTTCTTAAATGGGATCATAATCAAAGTAAACAAATCAAAGTAACAATAGAAGTTAATTATGTTCAGCAATAGGGCAAGATGCTACGAGAAGTAATCACAGCGATCAACAATTCACTATTGAAGATTCAAATAGCGATGTGAACTGTTCTCAGAGGTAAAATATCATCACATGTTCACTAAGAACTTTTCTAAAACAGCAACTGGGAAACTTTTGCCTCCTAAGCTTCAATCAGTGAATCTCTAATCAACAGCTGATTCAATCATATGTTTGGACAATTTCCACCCCCTTCTGGTTTGGGATGCATTGGGGGGGGGACTCTCTGGCTCATCTGTAGATTCGGTCCACCGCATACACGCGCTTTGGTAGTAGGCCCTAAGCATTTCAACGTAATTTGCATGACATGTGCATGCAAACTGAGATATCGGGCTTGTTGCTACTTTTAAGAGGGAATAGGCCAGGACAGAGGTCTTTTTTGCAACGCACTTGATGATGTTTTACGTGGCAAGTCACAATCCAAAGTTCATAGCATGAAATGTACAATTGATTTGGCTAAGAAACCTGTACTGGAAGAGATGATTTTACTTATCGTCTCTTCCACAGGTATATGGTGGCGAACGGTGATAAGTCGTTGTGGGTAGCTGGCGTTTCTCTTCGGTGGGTGTAAATTCGTTTAGCCACGGAATCAGCGAAGACTTTTTGATGTTACGATATATTAAAAATGCAAACGTATATTCGCAGCAAACTGGTTTATATAATATTAAATGTCCCGATCCGCCCTCAGTCAAACAACTCCGGCATCAGGTCATGCGTTTAGAGATGCTCAGCAAATCTCGTCTGTAGCACTCCGCACTCTCCTTGCCTATTGACTCCATCTTGGGCGAATCCTCACTTTCGCCTGCGTCCCATATTTATATCCTTCCTCTCTTCCCCTGTCGGATGTCTGCTTAATCTCTTCACCTGTCGCCCCTGCCTCTCTTGCTTCCATCGTCCGTATGGACCGTCCTCTTTCCGAGTTATCTGTCCCATCTCTCGTCACTTCCTCGCTTCCGTCGCCGTGCCCTGCCCATAATCTCTCATAATGTGTCTTTCTACGTCTCCTTCCTGTCTCTCTATTTATCCCTCTATCTCTTGCTGTCAGACACGCGAATCTGGTAATGCACTGGGAGTTGTATTAATTAAACCAATTACAGAAGCGATTAGCAGCGGCTACTGGTCTGTCACGTATATGTAAAGTTCATTAAGTGCATAGCCGATCTGAATATTCTGTAGTCCACCTTGATTCAAATGTTCGCATGAACAAATAATCGGGTCGGATTCTCTGCTTTCTACACCCGTGAAGTTCACTTCTTACGAGACCGCGATGTTTAGTTTCCTCATCGATACTTGCCTTCCTCTGCCTGTCCGTCATCTTCGTGGCAGAATGTCGAGCGATTCAACTTAATTCGCGATATTTAGAGAGGATCAGAAGAAGAATGCACGCTCATTGGTTCACTTCATCCAAAGAATGCACACCTACCTCCGTTATAGAGGCCATCATAACTCGCCATCCGACGGATCCAAAGAGGCTCTGGACCATTTCCAATGACCTCTTGACTCAAAACATCGAATTGCATCTTATTACCATCGATCTCCTCCTAAGACGAGCGAGTTACATGTAAATCATGCTCCAACATTTCTCGTGCAGGCAATAACTGGTGATCACCTACTTCAGGGTCCTTTGCAACCGGTCGCTCATTGAGGTATGAGCGGATGCAAAATCCCTATTTGAAAACGGGCGCTATATGAGCTGTTTTGCAGCCCACCAGGACTTGCACAATATGCTCCGTGTTGACCGAGTTATTTCAGAATGTCATATAAGCCCATATAGACTATGTAAATGGTGCGTGGATTCCTCATGGCAGTCGCTTTGGTCTCGTGTTAGGTTACTCAGCCTATGCGACCACCACGGAGAAAATTCTGCAAATCCTGTCTGGCTGCAAAACAGTTTATATAGCACTTATACTCTAATCCTCAAATTCATCTACTGGCATGCCTTCCTGCATCTCAGAAGCGATCGCTTTTCCATAAGTTTTGATACGATCCTTTAAAGGCTCAGTTTAGTTGACTGAGCGGACGTTGGCAACTAGCTTGCTCGGATTTCTTTTGCATATATGCATAAATGCGCACTAAATACATTTCATATGCATCCATGCAGGTACAGGCATATACATATTATATTCATACATATAGTGCTTTTTTGCTGGCGTAACCATAATCTATGTAATCTCTTCCACTCAATAAACGACATAGTGAATTTGATATAGCGCCCCTTCAAGGTATCTACTCAGAGGTGCTACCAGTCTGTCTACGGCTGAAGAAAACGGATTTTAATTAACAGTAAACTACATGCGAGGAATTTCTCGTCAAGAAGTGTAGCTCTCGGAGGAGCCCATTCCAGATGGTCGGGCCAACCGCTGAAATGACCCCATGTTGCATCGCTGTGGTACGAGCGAAAGGAACAACTAGGTTCCCATTGGCAACAGAACGGAGTTGACGTCGATCACTAGTGACCACAATGGGTCGACACAACTTCTTGAGGTAAACTGGTGCGGCGCCGCTAAGGCAATGCTAAACAAGGGCAGAGGCCCTGAATGCAATGCGCTGGGGAAAGACAACCGTGCAGGACTTCCCGCATATAGGCGGATACATGACCCGTCCTGGGGATGCTTCCTATCAAGCGTACAGCTGAATGCAAAGACGCATTCCAACATCCCAATCCGGCTCCAAGGAATGCCAGAAAATATTGAGACTCAGTTGTCCAGGCGACTAGTTACAAGAGCATGCACTAAGGTGACTGCTGCACTGAGAGTGAGAGAGCGAGAAACCGCACGCAGCTGACGCAGCTGGTCGATGCAGCTGCGAGAGACGGCATTTACGTGCTCACGTGAAGGTTAGCTCTGGGTCAAGAATGACCCCCAAGTTCCGAACAGAGGAGGAAAAGGTAAACAGAGGAAACCGAGTTGAGAGAGCAACCAGGCCTATTCTTAACAATTGCTGCCTAGTGCCAAGCCAAATAAATTCCGGTTAAGATGGATTTAGCCGTAGTCGATTTGTGGGCATCCAAGAACAAAAAAAGTCAATAGCTGCCTGCAAGGATTGGACAGTAGCGGGTGCATCAGACGCCCGACATTGGACATAGGCCTGATTGTCATGAGCATCACTTTGATTAAGGATCCCATAAGAAGATAATAGAATTTCTACTGCTGAAGTGCATAGGATATACAGCAAGGGGCCCAGTACAGATCCTGAGGTAGTCGATAAGGTGCTGGAGCCCACTCAGATTTTACGTAAGGGGTGCGTTCACACAAGAAGGAACGGAGTCAGTAAGTATCCGACTCCATAAGCAATGAATTAATGAACAGTTGATCACGCATATATTCAAACATACACACACATGCACTCTTACACACATACATACCTATGCTCATACATACCTACATGTATATACACTTAATAAATAGCCTACATAATATCTGCATTTTTTATATCCGCATTCGCACTAGACACTTACATAGATACACGTATGGATAAACATTCATATATTTCTACATGCATATGTAGTATATTCTACTCAACTCTATTCTATTTACGGACTTGTAAAGCGCCTCTCAGAGTACAATCTAATCAGAGGCGCTCCCAGTGCGAACAGTCCCTAAGAGTCCCTAGAGAATTGATAAGTATTAAGAGAACGAGCAGAAACAGTTGTGCTACTAGACAAGATTGCAGTACGAGTCGCAGCAGCAGGAAGGTTGTTCCATAGCGAAGGGCCAACAGAGGCATAGGAATTGTAGAGAATTGCAAATTTTTACGGAATGTCGGGTACCCGAGAACCGATTTCATTGCCCGGGCAGTCAGCCTCGGGCGGGTAACCGGGTACCCGTTGACAGCCTTAGTCCAGAGTAACACCCAGATTTCGGACATTTGTAGAGAAAGTAAACGGAGGGAACCGCTTAGCAAGTAAAGCGTAATTAAGTTTAAGCAGCTGCTGGCAGGTGCCCAACCAGCTCAAATGAGTCTTTGAAGAGTTTAATGACAGATTTTAGTACATGTACATACATTATGTATACTCGGAGCTTATACATGCACACATGCATGAATACACGCATTCATTGACATTCGCATTGTGTTGCATGTTTAAAATATAACTATGTTCTAGCACATTATGCTTGACTTCGGCGCACGTGGTCGGCAATATTGGTCGATTCATTGAATCTGCGTGTTTTAATTTATATGCGTGGGTCAGCCATGATTGGCGACTCGCATAGTTTACTATGCGTTGTTTTATTAATTATTATTCTAACAGACGTTGAAATGACAATAATTCTTATCATGTCTGCCTCAAAGAGCGCTTCTGAGTAGATTTGTTGAAGAGTCATTATATCAAGTTCATTGAAAATAAAAATACGAACATTTGTTCATGTACTAATGCGTGCATACATACTCATAAAGATAATTATATAAATGTAGTTGCATATAATTATGTATATTATACGAAACCAACTTCACGGACCTTTATAGAGCATCTTATGATCGATAAACTTCAGAAGATTTAAACTATCATAAATGGAGTGACTTGTGATGTATGTCTTATCTGAAGTATCTGAATAAAGTATATTATCATTCATCAATGCCTGCAGTCAGCACTTATCTGTTGCATCATCTCTAGAACAAGGCAGTTAGATATCTTAGGCAAACGAATAAATCTGAGTTGTTAACCTATTTGTAATCGTGGCTGATTGTAGCAGAGATGTTTTCATGCTCATTGCAGGCGACAGTCTGGATGTGCACAACAACCACCAATTCTCCACTCAAGATTCGAATAACGATAGAGTTAAAGCCGTTGTAAACTGCGCCCAGAGGAATGGCGGAGGGTGGTGGTTCTACAATTGTTTTCATTCGAGTCTTAATGGCATATATTATCACCAAGCTAGAGCTAATGACTGGTACACTGGAATATATTGGGTGCATTGGCATCATGTTTCGTTAAAGGCAACGGAAATGAAACTCATTCCAGTGGCTTAGAACACATAATATATTCTGTATTTAGAAGCAAAATTCAATCAATGACTTGGGTTATCCTAGCATAATTAAATATAAATCATCCTGTGTGACTTGCATGCTTAAGTTTTGTAATTCAAACTGCAATTACAAATCGACAAAGCGCTGTTATCAGATTATACGAGCAGAGGTTGATCCGATTATGCTGATTTCGGTTTAATATTGTACGTGTGTAGGCCTATGATTAAAAATAGCAAAATTTATCTCATAATAAAGATTTCCTCCGTATGAAGTGTATACATATTCTAATCATGGCAATGTTTTGATAATTACCGAAAGACCATTTCCTCAATTTCCTCTTATGAGCACTGGAAAGGATCGATAATATTTTCCAAGCAGTGATTATGAACATTATTCCTCTATTGTCGTGATGTCGTGTACCACAAGTTACGCTATTCGCAAATAATTATCATAGAATCGATCATTCTCTGGATATTACTATCATAGGGTCAACACGGTGCCACGATATAAATAGATCGATCTCCCCAGGGCTGGGTTCTCCTAAGCTATGTAGGAGTTGCTATGGAAACATTGCTTGAGCAGTTTTGCTGGAGGTCAGTCATGCTTTAAGAAACAGAGGATACAATCTGACCCAATGGTCGGGTATGCTAGAGGAGCGGTATTTTTATCTCCGTTTCGGTGTGAGTGACTGGCCAGTCTGCTGGCCTAGATGAGCCATATAAATTGGGTGGATTTTCCATGCTGTCGGTCTGGTCTGTCTGGTTGGGGATCTTCGCTGATTTAGGGGGTCGTCTTAAGGACTGAAAGGTTGGTTGAGTCTTGGGGAAATCTGACTCTAGGGATGGTTTGATGAACACCTCGTACTGTATGTATCAGTAAAATTATTATTGACTAGCTAAATTTATCATTTATATCATCGTTATTTTCATTACAAATCGTATTTCTTTGACATTTATATTATGTCGTAAGCGTCTTATCATTTTTCTCTATAACCTCACAAGCGACGCGTATAAGCTTAAGCGAAGGAACTCTTAAAGACTTAATAGGATTTGATGTTTAGATGCTTTGTGCCGAAGGTTACCTCTTACATGCGTAGGTCAATCAAACCTTTGATATTTAACCTGTATTGGAGGGGAGATAACATTACTAATGAAAAAAGCTCTTTTCTAATTAGGCAAATTTGTTGTTACGACAAGGTTAGTACGAATCTACATACATAATAATTCAACTGTCGCCAACAATGTGCTGGAGAAAGGATAACAAATCCAGGACGACTGCCCGCATTATGTAAGCATTCTGGAATGCACAAAGTATATCAGGCGCGCGGCTGAATTAGAGGTCTGCGGTTGGAACGTTTTTGCTACCCATACCCGTAACCCAGGGCCGTTACCCGTACACGTACCCGACCCGTGACATCAATAGCATGCCCTCTTATAGTCTTGCTGTCTGCCAGGTTTATAGGATCACGGCAACTAGGACGATTGGTCATCGGACGATTGATCATAGGACTATTGGTCATTGGGAATATCGATCATATGGACGATTGGTCATAAGTCTTTGGTGATAGTCAACCCACTAAGAGTTAAATTAGAGTTTACAAATTGTAGGCCTATAGAGTCTATAAACGCACATATTTTTCTAAAAACTATCAAACACAAAGTCATAAGGCGTATATAAAGAACTAAATGAGAGTTTGCGGAACATAGGAATAATGTTTGCTACTTAAAAGAAATATACGACAAGGCTCGCAGATAAGTTGCTGAATTCCAGTCACTCCCTGGAAGAATGCTGTTTTCTGCTTCCTGCAATCGTTTTGGAGTCAACAGAGGAACTTCCAGATTGTAGAATGGCTGCATTGGAATAGCGTCTGAGGTCTGTGGTGCCATACTTCCACGGTATTAGTCGTTCGTGCTATTTCCTCCTCAGCCGCAGCGTGCTGATTCCACAGTTCGATGTCGGAGGCAAGAGGAGGAGAAAGAGGGGCGAGAAGAGGAGGAGAACGAAAAGAAAGAAGAGGAAGAGAGGAAGAAGATAAAGATGAGATGTAGGAAAAAGGAGATGGATAGAAGAGTAGAGGAAGCAGACAGGCAGAAGCACAAGGAAACAGTGTATCGTGTTCCTCGTCTATTCTTAGCCTCTAACTATTGGCGCATCTGATTTTTTCTATTTTCAGGATGTTGTTTATCCTGTGCTCGTATTCACGTATTTTGTGTAAGTCGTCCTTACCAAAAAATGTTCTTTACCAACTCGTGTTCAAAAATTCACGCACTTCAGCTAATTAGTGCAGTTTAATTTTATGAATTCTGTATGTGGACTTCAATAGCTTCTTACCATTATCCTTCGCCAATTATTTCTGAACCGTGTTTCAGCTCAATCCCTCTGGCCTTCACAATGCTGACTTCAGACCATGCCAATTCTGCACAAATACTCGCATGTTCTCTGTGTCTCTGTGTCTCTTAAGTGTCTCTGACGCTCACACGTTGAAGAACCTACCCTTCAGTTTACGCCAGTTAACTACCCTTTTTCAATTTCAATATCACTTAAAAAATATTTGTTAAATAAAAGAATTCTCTAACTTACTGAGATATATTCAAAACCCTTGAGTTAATAATCGTCTAAGTCAACTAATTCGATAGTGAGTCCTTGAACCATTTAGACTTCTTTTATTGATCTTTTGCCAACCCTTCTGTTCCCTCTTATTTTATTATTGGTTGTAGACTTGTAGTGTAATAAAAGACACTAAGAGTTGCGCAATCGATTATATGATTATCATGTATTATAACAATGTATTATTTAGTTTAAATGTGATTGTTAATATTATTTGTTCATGCGAACATTTGAGTCAGGCTGGACTATAGGATAATCGGATCGGCTATGTACTGAATGAACTCTACATGTACGTGGCAGACCAGTAGCCGTTGCTAATATCTCGTTCGTATTCGCGGCGATAACGACATTCTGAAATAGCCTTAATTAATACAACACCCAGCGCATTACCAGACTCGCGTATCTGACAGCAAGAGATAGAGGAATAAATAGAGAGACAGGAAGGAGACGTAGAAATACACAGTATGGGATATTATGGGCAAAGGCACGGCGACGGAAGCGAGGGAGTGACGAGAGATGGTACAGATAACTCGGAAACAGGACGGTCCAGACGGACGATGGAAGGAAGAGAAATAAATAAATAGTCAGGTTATGATGAGTCTACAATCGATTGACCGACGTTCACAAGAACATGAAAACTACATTAAGCAAGGTCACAGTATGCATGATCTTCTAAATAAAACATTTCAAGAAATGAAAAGACAACATGGCAACGTTGTGACTAGTCTACAGTCGGTTGACCAACGTTCTCATGAGCAAGGTCAAAGTATACATAGGTTTCTTAATGAATCTTTTCAAAAAATGAAAAGTCAGCTCGATAGCGTCGTGACAAGTGTTCAAGCGGTTGACCGACGATACTCCCAAGAACATGAAATCTACATAAAACAAATTAGAAATATTCATGACATTCTTAATCAATCCCTTCAAATTCAAAATATTCATGGCTGGTAAATTGAACAGTAAACAAGACATTGTAAGGAACATTAAACCTACTCGTAATAGGCACAATTCGTTTATGCAGATATCCAAGCAAGTCAATCTAGTACGATACGTGGAAGCCCAGATAAAGTTGTAGTAAGACAAATAAGGATAAATTAAAAACTATAATGATAATATGATATAGGCTAAGGAGTATGTTTTTAGACAGAAGTTGTCGGATGCGAGAAATCAAAACAATATTTTTTCAATATCTGGGAAATAATATTTTCTGCTGCCATGTTCTTGGGGGTTTATATTCATTCATTCATTCATTTCGATAATTTATATAGCGCCTCTTCAAGGGAAACTACTCAGAGGTGCTCCCAGTCCTGCCACGGCCAAAAAGAAATGACTTTAGCAGCCTACAAAAGGTAGGTAGATCATTGTAAGGGGGAGACGGAGGGCAATCGGGAGCCCATTCCAGGTGGAAGGACCAACCACTGAGAAAGCTCGACGCATCATTAGCGACGAGCGGGCCCTGGACACCAGAAGCTCGCCTTTAGCAGAAGAGAGCACCACTACGGCACAGGGAAGACCAGCCAGAACAGCGCTGCATTGATCAATTCTGCTCGTTACAAAGACATGAACAAGGACTGAAGCCTCAAAGGTAAGAGATATATAGACGCTTCGTAACTGCATCGTAATCGTAATCTCAGCATTTCTACAGCGCCCACAAAAGCGAAGTCGCGGGAACCAGCTTATTCACAGGCGCGAAACCAGCTTATTCACAGGCGCTTTATATATAGACGCTCTATATTAAGCCCCAAGAACATGGCAACAGTCAAACTTTACATGTATTTGCTACGACTTCTTTCGCCTTACATTCCCTGCCATCAATAACTAATTCATCAGCAGGGTGTTAGATTCATCCCCGCGCAGTAGAGTTTTCGTTATACGCCAAGTTTTATGCAAATTATTTTCGCACACCAAATATTTTATAGAGTAACATTGCTTATCTGCTGCTTTTCTGAACCTTTTAAATATATTTATAAAGGAAACAAACGTTGCTCTATTTTTCATAGTAGGCGATTTTGTGTCTTTTTTTATAAAGTTGAGATTTTTATTAAATGATTTCAAAAGAGCGTCCGTCATCCATGGTTGACAATGATTGCTAACAACATCTCTCTTCTTTGGAATGTGAGTGAATTAAGGAGGGCTTGCTCATACAGGAGGCTATATCGATCGATAACCGTCGTGTTATTATCATCAACATAAGCATTATTATTACTGCCGATACTACTTGAGGACCCTCATATCGTTTGTAATATACAATGGCAATATGTACTAGCAATTACATACTCAAAATGTCTACAACTCATATAGAAGAGCTAAATCACTCCAGCAAACACTCAATCAGTAAGTTGCTAGTAATTTAGCATACCGTTAAAGTGGACGTGATGTTTATTCGAATTCATCTTTCTAAAGTGTTTAGTACATCGTATAGCCTCAATCTGTTTCAAGCTCTGAGGCTAAGCTAAGCGGTAAGAGAAGGAATATGTATCTTAAAATAGAAATTCAATATGCAGAAGTATTTATGTCTCTACAGGTACATGTAGTTGCTTTCTGATGCAACCACGTTAATATTTTGTTCAGATAGCTATCGTCATATTTGCCACTGATAGAAAGCAGTGGTCATGAACGGCCCCACATAACTCAATGAGCGTAGGCCCACATAATTTTCTAAAGGATCGGATTTGTACATGTAGCTGCATTTGTACATGTAGCTGTTGGGTTTCTGGGTTTCACGCACTGCAGATAAATAGCCTGAGTAATACACGTGTAATATATGTGAAATTCTAGGCATCTTTGATCCTGCATCCCAGGTGAGGGATTGTTGTGATATAAAAGCGAGTGGTCAAGCAACAAGTGGCGTTTACGAGGTGTACTTTCTACATCAACTCAATCGAATTTGCAGATATGCGTGTTGTGATATGGCGACTGCATCGGTGGTTTGTATTTCTACAATCAAATATTTTTATATTACATTGCACTAACTTCTTTATTTCAGTTATACCACCTTCATCCGTTTCTCTTCTTAGTAAATACGATGCAATTATTTTTTTGGTGGCGGAGTTTCTTCTCCTTCAAAACTAACATCGGAAAGTTCTCACTCTTCTTCATCTGTTCCAACCTCATGTGCACTTTGACAACGTTGACAATCAGTCAGTAGACAAGAAAAACTCGTAAGATATCTTTCGACGCCAACTTCTACGCAGGGATGTTTGTTAATCTCGCTTCGTGGTGAGCTATTCTATTAATAGAATATATTCTAAAATATTCTGTTAATATACTCGATTGAATATCTGTGTCTAGCTCTCAAAACTAGAAACGTGTGCTGATGTGGTCAAGATGCAACAATCGTTTGATACTTCGTCACATATTAATTTTTTACTTCTAAAATGCTCTGGCGGCTGCCGTTCATTTCACGGGAACAGTGATGGATCGTCCGTAGTTTTCAATGAGCCTTTGATTTCACTACTACACTCTTCTGTCATGTTAGTTCTCTGATAATTCCCATAGAGATAAGATACATTTAATTCAAGATTGTTATTCACCGGATCTTGCGTCTGATTTTCTAAAGGTTCGGATTTCGACTGGGTTTCTTCTACAAATTATATTTTTACTTTTACTTTAGTCAAGCATTTCAATTTACTAAAGCGTCAGTTTAAAGCTAAGCGACCACTGATCGATGCTCTTGGTATTGTTTTTAAGGCGCTATGTAAGTCAATAGATTAGATTATGGGCCAGTATAGTGCTATATAAGACACTGGCTTGCAGAGCAGAGCAGAGGATGCGTGTTAGATTCCCGCTACCCTTAGATTTACTAGTTCTTCTTTCGCTAGGCGTCGACGACTACGGCCGAATCAGATGTAGTCTACATTAGCCTCAATTCGGACAGTAAAATTCGACTCGTGATAACTTGTTCATCATCCACACATTCTGTAGGCCTACATGTGATCATACCGCGGTTTGTCAGTCTGAACTGAAACTAAAATATTATTATCAATATTATTATTATTATTATTATTATTTTTATTATTATTATTATTGTTATCATTATTTTTATTATTATTGCTATTATTATTTTTATTTTAGATTTTTAGTTATTAAATGTCAACTTCAGTCTATCTCTCAAAATGAAATAATTTAATGACAGTTCGTATTTTTTCTGTGGTTCGACATTTTATTGTCGTAGCTTCAAACAGGATAAATGTTGAAAATAAACGTTTGTGTTTATTTGAAGCATAAATCAACTGAAAGAATGTGTGGAATTATAGCGTACTGCTTACAGGTCTTTCAGAGATGCAAAGATGGCAGTATCGGTTTTAACAGAACGTGGGATGAGTATAAAGAGGGATTTGGAAATCGAAATGGCGAATTCTGACTAGGTAAGCATTTTGTAAAATCTCAGAAATGTAGTTCGCTAAGGTCGGCCGAACCAAGTTTACAACTTTATTTTGAAGATTTTAGGAATTTTCGGTAAAGCCAATACTCTAGTATAGTCCATGCATTAAATGAGATTTTGATGGATTGTAATTTCATAAATGCAAAATTATAAATTGCGATTTATTCCAGCAGTTGAATTGTGTATTAACTTGTTATGTTGATGTTCCGGGATCTATAATTCTTCTGGCTCTTTACTTACTAGACACAGAGGAGAGAGGGAGGGACGTAGATAGTGACAGAGACTAGAACAGATACAGAGACAGAGACATATACTGGGTTTACTCGAGAATGAAAACCACTGGGAAATGACTCTCTCTGAAGCAGCTTTAACGTCTTCTCCAGAGAAAATTAGAAATCTCTTCGACATTAGTTTAATCCGGGGAAGCCGGAAACTTGAGCCAGTATTATATATATCTGACTATTCTTTCTTGGGTTGCCACAGGGTGGCCAGCCTTCATTTGAGATTGCCATGGCCGCCCCTGGCCACTCCTAAGAATCGCACTGCTCGTCTTCTTCGCTTAATCATTCAATGAATTTCTTAACAGCGACTCTCTCTTCAGCGTGTGTCCGATCATTTTACTTTGTCTCACTTTCATTGTGGGAATCAGAACACTTTCTTCTCCAATCACTTCTTCAGCGGTTCTATGCTGAATCTAGTAGAGTTGCTCCATTCTAATTTGTTCTCCATGAAGGGACCGACTGAGGTCGGGTAGTGTGCAGAAACATGTGAATAAGAGGTATACACATATCACGATAGTACACAATAAAAATGTCAAAAATGATCCTTGAAAGTCGGCAATAATCCTAACAGAAGCGACAAAGTCTCTGTTAGTGCACTTTCGGTGACTATAATGATAATTAGGGCGGCAAAATGCATGCACATGGTAGGTTACATATATATATATACATATATATAATTATAATAGTACACAGAATATTTTATATACATATATATATATATATATGTATTTATATGCACACTTGTTGTGTATTGCCGATTGCAGCGCCGCTGCAATACCTTTCTCTTGTGAGCCTCTTCACTTACCCGATCGACAAATCTCGATCGTTCTGCTGTTCGTTTAGCGCTTCGATCACATTTAGGGTCGGCTTAACTGCTTTCTACACCCGTGAAGTTCACCTCTTACGAGACCGCAATGTTTAGTCTCATCGCAGAGATTTTCCTTCCGCTGCCTGTCCGTCATCTCCGTGGCTTGATGCAGAATGTATTCAATCGCGAAGTTTAGAGAGGATCAGAAGAAGAATGCGCTCACCGGTTGATCCAGTCTCATGGGTCCACCTATCTCCGTTATAGAGGCCATCATAACTCGCCATTCGAAGGATTCAAAGAGGTTCTTGACCACTTTCAATGACCTCTTGACTCAAAGCATCGAATTGCATCTTATTACCATCGATCTGCTTCTATGCGAGAAAGTTACGTGAAAATCATGCGCCAATATTTCTCGCGCAGGCAATAACTGACGATCACCTACTTCAAGGTTCTTTGCTTACTGAGGCATGAGTTTCTGCAAAATCTTGATTTGAAAACATGCGCTATATGAACTGTTTGCCGCGTTATTTCGGACTGTTATCAAAACCCATACATGTAAATGGGGCGTGGATTCCTCGTGCCAGCCGCTTCAGTCTCTTGCGAGGTTGTTAAGCCTACCCGACCACCACGGAGATAATTGTGCAAACCCTGTATGGCTGCAAAACAGTTTATATAGCACTTATACTCTAATCTTCATGATTCATCTACTGGCATGCCTTCCTGCATCTCAGAAGCGATCGATTCTTTCATAAGTATTTTGATCAGTTTAGTTGACTGAGCGGACGTTGGCAACTAGCTTGCTCGGATTTCTCTTGCCTATAATACATACATGCGCCATAAATACATGTAATATGCATCCATGAAGGTAAAGGCATATATATTATATTCCTACATGCAGTTCTTTTTTCTGGCGGACCAGCTGAGTGCTGTACCTTGCCAAAGAACGCCGACGAGGCAGAAAAGTGACCAGGACGGCAAATGACGAGAGTCGTAATTGGGCTACACTTGGCTGACAGTGAGTGACCGATTGAGGTCAGGTATTGTGCAGAAACATGTGCGCAGGAGGCGTAGTACACAATAGTACGCAACAAAACATCAAAATGATCCTTGAAAAAAGACAGTGCTAAAAACAACAGTGCATGAGCAAAACATAACGACTTTGTACATCTACACAAATGCGTGTAAAAGAAATAATTTTTGTCTGTATTCAAATTGGTAAATCGAAATAAGTTCCGGAAATCAAGAATTCCAATGCGACTGACCACATTATTATTTTACTATACTGTCTTAAAAGTCGTGCGATCACTTCGTTGGTAGTGTCTAACTCATGATCGTGTAGAATGACCATGCATCCCTAACGTATATACATGTATTCAGAGGATCTTCAGAGTGTCAACGCGCTCACCGGTTGATCGTAATTATTTTCGCCCAAAACACGCACACTTCGTATACCGTGACAGGATTCCCATATGTCATAACCAGCATACAGTTTTATACGACTGCTTTGGTATATTTTGGCGTCATTATGTTTCGTTAAAGGCAACGGAAATGAAACTCATTCCAGTGGCTTAGAACTCACAAACTTATTGTGTACTTTAAAGCAAAAATCCACTTGTTTTTCATAGCATATTTGAACTGTAGGCCTATATAGATCAACCTGTGCACCTTACATGTTAATTTGTTTTTAATTGTAAAAGTAAATGAGTAAATGAGCTGTGGCTGATTCGATCATCTTGATCTCGGTTTTGCATGTTTTAAAATGGCATACTTTCTCTAATAATGAAGTCTAAATGTGTACTAAGTATAGAGTCTATGCTCTATCATTGCAATATTTTGCTGGCAGGCAAACCCTGGAAAGAATGTCTATTTACCAGACAATGGTCGTAAACGTTATCCCATTTTTGTCATATCATGTGCCGCAGGTTATCATAGAATGAATCAGTCTCAGAAAAATTACATAATGAATATAACTCTCATTTAATTCGACCAGTTTGTTTTCATAGTAAAGCAACCATATGAGCTGTCGGCAAATACATTGATTGCACTGTTTGCCAGTTGTTATATTAAGACAACATTATCAAACGGTAGTGCCAATTTCACAATTCCCTAATAAGATGTCTGTTTGATAAGTTGGGCAAACTATGCAGAAAGTTAGAATAGAAAATCACTTGATGAAAAGGTCACAAGCAACTTGCTCTTATTTTTGCGCAGTTAAGCGTAATAATCTCTACTTCAGAACGTCCTCTCGTACATCAGTATTCATGTCCACAAGAACCTGATTCCCAGCTTTTAACTGAAGCTCAGGATGAATGTTGAACTTATTTTATGGGGTTTACAGTTAATTATATGTAACATTCGTGTATCGTGTTTCCCATCTGTTTTTAGCTGCTAATTATTATGGTTCTGAATAAATTATCTTATGAACTTTTGCCATCTTGTATAGCATTGCTATTTCTATATCAATGATCATAATTATATAATCGTTAAAAATATCTGTCTGTAATGAAATGTTTGTTAGACATTCATTTCTAAATAAATGATAATATAGTATGTGTGTCATATTTTTCCATTTGTTCGTCTTACAATCGAAGTTTTTCACACCTTGTGTAGATAATTGACTCCGAATTTCCTCAGAAACATTTGTCTCATTCCTACGTAAATCTTCCAGAAGAAAGTATATTCACATTTTATTTTACGTAATATTTCCACAGCAATAAAAATAATGCAGCTCCATCTTTGTATTATTGTCCAATGTCCATGACACAATCGGCACTGGATCTTGTCATGCAATGTAATAGTTATTTATATAGCACCACTCGCATCAGTGACCATTCAGTAGTGCTCCAGTGCGAAACACCTGCGATTACAACTATGCCTAGATGAGAGAGAGAGAGAGAAAGAGAGAGAGAGAGAGAGACAGAAAGAGAGACAGAGAGACAGACAGACAGACAGACAGAGACAGAGACAGCTAGAGAGACAGAGAGAGACAGACAGAAAGAGAGAGGATTTTATGTAGGAGAAAATCCAGAATGAACGGGAACACGCTATCACGTTGTTCAGCGTAAGATAGATGGCACGGCCTGAAACAGATGGAGTTGTACTTGTGATTCTTGCTTGCCAGTCCATGGAATAATTTGTTACAAGGTGCTCGTGTGTTTGCAGCTGCCTTGTATTCTAGTGATTTCAAAAGTACTACGCACGAAAGTCAGAGGTTCCTTGTAAGGGAAGTCGAGTTGAGTTGTCGTTGACTGGTTAATCAGTCAATAAGTCAGTCAGTCAATTCGTCAGTCAATTATTCCGTCAGTCAATTATTCCGTCAGTCAATTAGTCAGTCAGTCAATTAGTCAGTCAGTTAATTAGTCAGTGAGTCAGTCAATCTCAATAATTTACTGGTCGGCAGTTGAAGTCTGCATGAAGTCTGTACACGGTCTTTCTTGTCGTCCTATTACTCAAATTAGAATCCCACCAGTAAAGTGCATCTATGGCTCAATCTAATCACCCCGTTTCTAACATTTTTGTCTTTTCTCAAGTAGTCAAGTTTGTTCACCTATTTCGACATCTCGCCACAGCATGCACGGGAGATTACACTTAATGGACAAATATCTTCAGCTTCTTACTCTGACGTACTGGTCTTGATCTCTAGGACCTACCAATACCTCAGGGCTAGGATTACCAGGAGACCGTCCCCGATGCACTAAGGAATTCCGCGTGAAGGTAAGACTTCTGTAGTATGGCAGAAGATTTGAACACTGGTTCGGCGTTTTCACATTATATTGAAAAAACAATCGGCTACCCGCCGACAATTCAATAGGACACCCAGGTCAACGTTTACTTGTCCAACAGTATATGCATCGGGTGAGAGGTCCGACGACTGTCGACGCAACGCAACACAGAACTGGCGACCGACGAGGAGAAGACTCGAAGAAAGACGACGAAGTGCAAGATTTAGCGACGCCGATTGCGTATTGGCAAAGAGAGGTTCTGTTTCTCCCTTCACTAGCCTCTCTTGTCCCCATTCCTCAGTCCGTTTCACTTGTATCTGCTCCAGCCATTTTCTGCAACGTCTGTCTGTCTGTCTGTCTGTCTGTCTCTGTCTCTCTGTTATCTCTGTTCAATCGATATTGATCATGTGTTTCATAACCCATGTCTGAATCATTTCCAGCTATATTATTATACTTTTTAGATTATTAAGCTTTGGTCCAAAATCAGAACTGACGAAGTTAGAGAATTTATCATCCATCAACGTTGTTGACGCGAAGTATGCAGGGCCAGATGCTCTTATATCAAATCATGTTGGTGCAGATCTATCAATAAAAAGGACATGATATAGCGCCCTTCAAGATATCTACTCAGAGGCGCTCCCGGCCTAACAGCGGTTGGAAAGGAAGGTATTCCAGGCAAGAATTGATTTTCGAAAATTGTTTGCACAGTTTCTGCACATTTACGATGCCCGAAGAAGATAAATTAGATAGTCCACAGAATTCTTAACCTCAGTTAGCTTACACTTGAATATGACATTAATTTATTATGAACTGAGGACCGCTCTGTTTCCGACATAAATCACGAAGAAATTTACACAGCTGTGTTCACGAGCATAAGATAAAAATTTTTGCCAAGTCATCTTTAAATGATCGTTTCTAATCAGCGATAATGTCATCTGCAAGTTAATGATGCTAATTAAATTCTCGACGAACATCAACTAAATCAATCACAGTGATCTATACGCTGAAGAAGAGTATATTTGAGAATACAGGTTTATTGGAGCCATTCTTAACAAAATAAACCGTGGGTTTTCTATCAATCAGCGCGGAAATTTCGCATCCCTACAAGTATGACGTTTTTATGGTTTCAAAAATTCACATTTGAAAGAGCGCTGTAAGATTACGAGTTGGTCCTAATAGCTATTTATAAGGCTAATCACGCTTGCACTGCGCAATATAAAGGTACGAATGAACAGATCAGAGGTAGTCGCATGCATTCGATGCACTGACTAAAGAAGTATTGGATCCATTACACAGGATACCACACACACGATATGGCTTATTTCGTCATAATAAGCCTAAGTTTGCTAGTGCTGTTGTGTGGTCGTATTGTTGTTGGACAGAATGGAGGATGTGTCGATTGTTGCAAGAGAATTGATGACCAAACTACCGTTCTCAAACGCATCTCTGATGCAACGGAGAAATTGGTCATTGATATTCGTGAGATCGAAGAAGAAATTGACGATGACATTCCTGCAGAGCTGAAAAAATTAGCAGTAAATCTGGAGAAGCAGTCATCAGACCTGAAGGAAATCACCACTGTCTTGAAGACGCATGACTCGCGGTTTAAGGAGCTAGGACTGCTCCTCAAGAAGCAGAATAGTTTGGTTAATGGTAAGCTTTAATTTAATCAACTGAAAGTCAAACAGATTAAGCGCTCTTGTGACGGCATGTGCTGTGTTCCGGGACTATAGAACTTGACGTCTTCAACCAATCAGTCAATCAATCAACCAATAAATGAAACTTAATATGGCGCCTCTCTAGCCAATTAATGCATGAATTTGTCCTTGGTGCTATTTCTTACAAGAATTGTGTCTTAGGACTAAACAATAGGTGATCAAGTGCTAAAAAATATTTTTTAATGAATAATAAAAGTGTCATTTAAAATGGACGATGGGCATTACAGGGCGCGGGTAAAACCTTAATAATATTGTGTCAAGTGTGATGTCCTTTAAAAAGGACGCTATGTATACATTAATGGGTTAAGAAATCTACTCAGTGGCGCTCCAGGTCAAACCTCGGCCAAATAAGACAGATTTCAGAGTGGAATAAAAAAATGAAGCAGAGAGTTCTTGGGCAAGACCCGCAGATCCAGCAGTCACTGTTCATGGCAGATTCTGCGTAGTCTAAGATGCCGCCTTGCTTGCTAGTGCTTCGTGTGCTAATGCGTCGCTTCTGCGTAGGCTAATATTCGCTAGTGCGTCGTTCATAGTCGCGTCTGCATATGCTAAGGCGCTACATAAGGCGCTGCGTAGCTGACTAGCACACTAACCGAACATAGGGTCAAATCAATTTTAAAAGAAACAAAAAGAGCAAATTCGGCCCGGCCGATTCTTTATATACGATTCACCAATTTGATAGTTCAAAAACCAAATTCTTCAACTCAGCGCTCGCTTGTCGATATCTACTAAAAGCTGAACTCACTCGTCACAATATTTCTTCAGCTCAAACTGCTCGAAAAGTATTTCTACTAAGTCTGAACAGTTAAGATACCACCTCAGCAAATCGTAATGCGGTTATTTCGATGCTTTCCACAGTCTGTAAGTCAACTACATCATCGACCATCCCTTCGACCTTCGATTTAACTGCCTTCGTCGCCTGTGATCGTGTATCGCAATGGGAGGCGGTGGGTCTCTCGCTGAGATCGCATCGCACCGCATGTGAAGATTAAAAGCGTTCTTCGGTGACTGAGATTCTAGGTGGCTGGAACAAGGCGCTGGAACAAGGCGCTGGAACAAGGCGCCTGAAAAAGGCGTTGCACAAGGCACTGGAACAAGGCGTTGGAACAAGGCGCTGGAACAAGGCGTTGGAACAAGGCGCTGGAACAAGGCGCTGGAACAAGGCGCTGGAACAGGTCCCAAACTTCAATCTGTGCCGCAGTCTCAATTGATGCTTCCAAATCTTGCATCAAGACTTGCGTGTACGAAACCGTTTCCTGACTGACATTTGGATTTATTGAAGTGCCCTTGGAACAGCAGTTACTGTATCTAGCCAATACATGTGGGTTTCAGTCTCGTCATAATCATCATCATCGTAGGAGAAGGAGGAGGAGGAGGAGTAGCCCTGCTCGTTGGTTTCATGAAGGTGGTTAGGGTGAAATCTAGATTTGATGATTATTGTCCACAATTGACCCAAGCATTCTACAGGTCTAACTATGATCTAATGATTGAATCATCACGTATGTGCTATTTTCTTACACAATCAAGTTAACTGTATCTATGACAATAGCCAGTGTGTAATGTGCTACTGATGGAAAATAGTGTCCAGTTACGGTCCCGCGTGGACCGCTTGATCATGGGAGCAGGACATTACCACCTCGGACATTACTGTGCCTATAACACACATTAATATATATATATATAATATTATTACCGAAATTTGATACCGCCTTTCTTCAAAAATCTTTGCTCAGAAGTGCACAGACACACCTCGACGGTGCAATTGCAGTTATACTGCAGAGCAATTGTGTGCGAAGGTCCCTACACAGTGACTCCACGGCCGAGGCTCGAACCCGCTCGCTCAGCGCAGACTGAACGTTACGGGTCGACCGCTCTAACCGATCGGCCACCATCCCACACATATATACAGCGAGCGTGCAAAGCGTCACTGTTGCAAAATAATGGCCAGTCACGGGCCCAGATAGGCCTTATAAAGCCAAGTGTAGCTGTCAGGGTTCTTTCTTTGATGCCCTGCAGATAAAAATTCTCAGAATTGAAGGTCCAATATCTGTGCTATTCTAGATATCTGTGGTCACACATCTGGCGTGTGTGATTGTTCTGATATAAAAGCAAGTGGTCAAACTAAAAGTGGTGTTTACGAGGTGTGCGTTGGATTTCAACCTCATCGAACTTGTACTTATGCGTTTTGTGATATGGAGACTGCCAACCGTGCATCGCTGGTTTGTGTTCCTTCTATCAAATTTAATAATTATTGCATTGCACTAAGTTATATTGACACATTATCGTGAACTTCTTACCAATGAAGGCATATGGCAGTGTGTTACAGGTGATCAAAATATCGAGTTAACAAGTAATTTGTTAAAAGTGGTGACGCTGTCTGCATTTGACTATTATATAGCGTCGGTTTATGTGATGTTTCTAGATTTCACCATGCAATGTATATTTACACTCGCAATGAAACTTGACTCAAATCGTGTGAGATGCCTTCCTTCAGTTCAGTTACAACTCCATACAATACTCCCAGCCAAAGGAGACCTACCATTTTCCTCCGTTTCTCTCTTTAGTAAGCAGGACGGAAATAGGGTGCCATCGGAGTTGTCTACCCTCAAAAGTCACATCAAAATTTAATAGTTTTTCTTCAAAGATATTTGACATCCATACTACTACCTTCATATCGACACTCTGAGCAGTCATCAAACAAATTAAGACAAGAATAGTAGTCACCACCGACGTTACGCAAATAAATATTGTGCGCAACATGCTCGTTTCGAAGCCAGCAGCTGCCAACTACAGGAACTGCATAGAATCATGAATTAGATTTATCAGCAACTGTGGAGCTTTTAATTTTATTTCTGTGTATTCAACATTTTTTTATTGAAACGGAATGGACCAATAGCCTACTTATTTATAATGTTGTCAACCAAAGTTCATGTTTTACCGACTGTCATTTATTTCAAGTGTAGATTATCAAGAACAACTTATAACATCAAAGCATACCATTGACAGGTTTTTCAGAGACGCAAAGATGGCAGTGTCAACTTTAACAGAAAGTGGGCAGAGTATAGACAGGGATTTGGAAATCTTAGTGGCGAATTCTGGCTCGGTAAGACTTATTAGAACTTCAGACATTATATAGTTTGCTATTATAGTCGAAAAGACGAAGTTAAATACAATTTATTTTCAACATTTTATGGATCGTCAGTAAAGTCGCGGCTGAAGTCAAGGTACTAATTAATAATTTAATTGAGCGTTGTTTAAAAAAATTACAGAATATAAATTGTCACTTACTGGAGAAACTTTATCTAAAAGACACATCCCAATTGTCTATTATGTTACGGTTGCGAGTTCTAGGAAGGTATAGGCCTAAATGTCAGACGCCTCAAGTTCCATTGCAAATGGATTTCTAGGCTTCCTCTCTTGCTCAGATGGACCATTTCTTCGAAGGTCTTTGTAATGTTATGTAATGTAAATCCTTGAAAATTTCTCATCGCTCACAAAGCCACGTGAGTAAGACCAGCTTATTCACCAGCGCTATACCAAATCAAGTCGGCAATAGCCAATCCTCTTATTTCTTTCCGGTGCCAGGTCTAATCCGAGGAGTGAAGCTCTGATCAGGTTGCCGCCTTTTCCTAGTTCTGCTGTTGCCAGCACAGTGTCAGATTAGGTACTCTATTGTTCACGTATAATTATACTCCTATGCAAGGCACATAGACAGGCAGACAGCTGTTGGTGGCAGCTAAACGATATTGTGTAGCTGGTACGCTACCTGTACGTAGCCAATTAGAAGAAAGCATTGCTGTTTTGGGTGTGTGAAGGTGCGCCGCAGGTTTTTGCCCCGGGAGACTTGGAAGACGGCGTGTGCGGGCTTCAGTAACCCCTGGACTGCGTGTATCAAGTCTTCTCCGAGCCAACGGTGTAGTTTTGAAGTGAGTAGCTCTAAAACTGTGCAAATGCATCGCCTGCCAAGGACACACAGCATACAGAATCTTCCGCTTATATACATATATATATATATATAATCACGACTCCCATCCTTTATTTATTTTGCCGCTCGGCTGTTTTTCTCCACTCTTCTCAAGGCTCACAGTTCGAAAGCCTTCAGTCCTTCTTAGCCTCTTTTCATAAGGGTCCATAACCCTGACACGAACAGCACCACGCTCCATATCTAGAGTCAGAAAGAAATAGAGCATTATTTTGGAAAACGAAGTTACGCAGCACAAACACTTCTGACATCTTCTGACCCGAAACGTCTACCATCCTCAATCTCGGACTAACTGGGTCAGGGCAAACGCACGGATGAACTTTCCTCTTTCTCTGCAGAGTATTTCCTCCAAATGACGTTACTGAAGATTAGCAGTCTTCACGCTAAAACTGCTGTATTCACACAAGGTGCATACTTTTTCCACCCAATTCTTGAAACGGATCATCGTGAAATACTTGGATCATCAAACAAAAGTCGTGTGAACTTGATTCTCTTCCCCTATTTGTCGTTGTTAACATTTTTGATGAATTAGCTCTCTTTCTGGTTTATACAAACGCAGTGGCCAGTTTAGGCCGTCTCGTTAGTTCCACAATATCATGCGGCTTTTATCTTAACTTAAAGCACACGCGCTTCAACCTGCATACTCGCCTTAGCTGGCCCACAGCATTCAATGTCTCACTGGATTTTCATTTCAAGTATCCAACGGTCGCGATTTTCAACCGGTTGGTTGAAAGTGATCATCAGATGGAATCTTGGGCATTACAGAATTCATGAGAGAAATTAGATGGTTGCGATTCATAACAGTCTACGTAGTTAATTACGACCACAAGCGGCCCTACTTGAAGTTATTGTTTACATTAACTTGATTGACAGAACTGCACTTTTTACTCTAGAGATAAATTGCCACTTTACCGATAAATGAACACTCTCGTAAAGGCCTCTTGTCTTGTAATTCCAAGACACGGAATTTATTATATGGCCTTGCAAAAACTATATGATTCTGGTTGTTTGTACAATGCATCCCAAATAAAGTGTTATTAACATTTCCAACTAATATGAGGTGAGAATGACTATGACATTATAATTTGAACCCGTGATCTCGTTAAAATTAATGTTGGCTAAGTTTGCAACTACGAGGAGACACTGAATTATATTGACTTGGACTAATAATTTTATCCGTGATTTCATTTCTTGCTGGCTTTGTGCAAACAATGTTTTGCATAGGCAACGAAATGCTTCATCTTCTGACAACAAAACGGAACTTCAAACTGCCAGTTGATTTGGTAGACTTTCAAGGAAATAAGGGTTTTGCGGAATATACGAGATTTTCCATCAGTTCATCGGCTGATAAATACAGACTAACAGTCAATGGATATTCTGGAAATGCCGGTAAATATTAATCAACGTCTTAGAAAAATATGGAAAAGGAGGAGGAAGAAGACATAATGTCAAAATTAAAGAAGATTAATTAAATTAAAAAACTTGACGAGATGAGTGGAATAATAAGGGTAATGACGCTGGCGATGGTGATGATGATAATAGCAAGTGTGCAATGCCGAATATTGACCAGTTACAGCAGTCCCAGAAAATTAGTGAAATAATAAATTATTATGACGATGCTGATGATTATGCTGATGAAGACGACGACGACGTTGATGATGATGAAAATACAGTGGAATGAGCTATTTACATGCAAATGAAGAAAATGGAAAGAAGCCAAATCTTTGCCCTGACGCATTCAGAAATTGGTCAACTGTGCAGTATCCGCCTCTGAATGTTCCGCAATAACGACCCCGGTTAACTTTCCAACGAACAAAAATTGTTTTATTCAATTTGAATTTGAACACGCGATTGAAATACTAAATGTGTGCGTAAAATTTAGATGACATTTAGGTCACATTCTAGACACTATATTTCGTAGCTTTAAAATGCCAATTCAGTTCCATCGAACGCCTTTACAAATTGCCATTACCAACCACGCCATCTGCGCACAGCTAGTCGCTCATTATCTCCTTCCGCTACTGCTACCCTTGCTCATTGACTTGTGACAGCCAGACTCAACTACTGCTCTATGCTGGCCCCCAGACCGCTCGAATGAACTGCCTGGATCGCATCCTGCGCTCTGTTGCCCGGCTCATTGGTCACAAACCCAAATTCGATCACATCTCCAGCTACACGTGCGATGTGCTCCACTAGTTCCCCTCAGGCAGCGAATCCAATTTCGAATAGCTGCACTAGTCTGGCGATGCTTGCTAGGCCTCTGTCAAACCTACCTGATCGAACTTTGCAGCCACAGCCTTAGCGCCCGGGGTACGCAATCCTTCCAACCGACTGAACAGGGTCTCCTCTGTGTTCCTCGTGCTTTCTCATTCCTACCATAACGAGGGTAATCGATATGTCTAGAGCCTATAATGCATTGGCATCTCTGGCACTATCTTCAACTGGTTTCTGTCTTACCTCTCTAATCGCACTCTGTGTTCGCATCAACTTGCTTGTATCATCTATCGCTTCTGTGCTCTTTGGTGTCCCGCAAGGCTCTATCTTAGGGCCTCTGCTGTTCATCCTCTACACTTCTGCACTCTCCTCCATCGCTTCTCGCCACGGCGTGGAAATCCACCTCTGTGCTGATGATACTCAACTCTATGTACATTTGCGATAAAATGAAGTTGCAAACGGTAAAGAGTTAAGTTGTGAGTGGAAAGTTCGAGAGACGGTAAAAGATTCTGGGGTTGGTAACGGTCACTAAATGGCAATCACATTGGATGAATCGAAAAAATTCGAAAGGGAGATCGATGTGCGTTTGAGAGACGTGGTGCAGTGTGGGATATGGCTCGGTTGGAAAACTTGAGATAAGAAGTGACAGTGGTCGAGACAGACTGAGACAGGAGGTTGATCGAGTAGAACGAGTTAAATTAATAGTGAACAGTTCACGAACACATTTGAACTTGCAGTTGGACCATGGTAGAAAGTTGCAGGTTGACGATAGGATTTGTGGTGGATTCACTGTGTGATTTTTAGAGAACGTCATGATTTTAGGATAGGAGTGACATGATAGTGACATGATGCTACCTGGAATTCTGGTAGCAGCTTGGTTTAGAAAGTTTTGGATAAGTTGCAGTCGCTTGAAGTGTTTGGATTTTGAGATCTGTCTACATCATCCCATTAGTGCTGCACTCTGCCAGTATTGCTATAATTTTCAAAATGATTAATTTACGTGATCATGTGCACATGCCATTTTTCTTTGTGAAATTAGAGTTTATAATTGAAAAACTTCAAATAGAAGCTTTTAGGTAAAAATCTTGAAATGGATTTCAGTTGAGTTACTGCGCAAAGTAGGCCTAGGCCCATGGCGCTCATCCCAATGAACCTGGTCAGTTCTCAATTGAATTTGATTTAGATTGGAGAAACTGTGGTGTCCCGGAATGGCAGAAATTAAATGTGGTCACCCTACTACGCGCGTCGTGTGTCGCTCTTGTTGTCTGTCAATGGTTCAACGAATCTCATATCGTATTACTGGTTTGGTGACATCCATAATTTTTGACGGTGCTCCACCACAATCTGTGTGATCTCTTCCGCTCAATAAACGACATTGTGAATTTGATACCCTTTAAGGTATCTACTCAGAAACATACACACATACATGTATACCTACATGTATATACACCTAATAAATAGCATACATAATATCTCCATTTTTTATATCCGCATTAGCACTAGACACTTACATAGATACACGTATGGATAGACATTCATATATTTCTACATGCATATGTAGTTTATTCTACTCAACTCTATTCTATTTACGGATTTACAAAGCGCCTCTCAGAGTACAACCTAATCAGAGGTGCTCCCAGTGCGAGTCCCTAAGAGTCCCTAGAGAATTTATAAGTCTTAACAGAACGAGCAGAAACAGTTGTGCTACTAGACAAGATTGCAGCACGAGTCTCAGCAGCAGGAGGGTTGTTCCATAGCGAAGGGCCAACAGAGGCATGGGCACGATGCTAAGTTATAGCAGTTCCAGACCGAGGAACCTGAAGGTCATGACGGTCTAAAGAACGAAGAGGATGTCCAGAGGTAGCTGAGATAGCCTATGTTGCCTGATAAAGTCACATCGGTAGCATGGAACTTGACCCAATGACACTTTGTATGTATGAAAGAGAATTTTAAACCGAATCCTATCAGTCAGGGGAAGAAAATGAAGATATTCAGTCATGAAAGTAGAAATATGTGAGAAACGAGGAAGAAGGGCGTTCAAACAAGCAGCTGCAGTAAGTACAGACTGCAGCGGAGTGAGACTGAATTGTGGTAGACCGATGAGTAATGAGTTACAGTAGTCAATGCGGGAACAGATGAAAGCATTAACCATGGCCAAAAAAATGGTCGAAGACACAGATCGTCGGATGGTGGCGTAGTCGGCAAATGATAAAAGCTGGACCGGGAGAAGTTAGAGGTAACATGTGCAGACCAGGATAAAGTACTGTCAAGAATAAAACGATCGAAAATTGTTGAAATCACCCATCGACCCTCGGAGCGGATACCCGGGTACCACTTTGTTAGGAAATGTATAGAATTGCAAAATTTTACGGAATGTCGGGTATCCGAGAACTGATTTCATTGGCCGGGCAGTCAGCCTCGGGCAGGTATCTGGGTACCGGGGTACCCCTTGACAGCCTTAGTCCAGAGTTACACCCAGATTTCGGACATTTGTAGAGAAAGTAAACAGAGGGAACCGCTCAGCAAGTAAAGCGTAATTAAGTTTAAGCAGCTGCTGGCAGGTGCCCAACCAGATCAATTGAGTCTTTGAAGTCTTTGAGTTAAATGAAAGATTTTAATACATGTACATACATTATGTATACTCGGAGCTTATACATGCACACATACATGAATACACGCATTCATTGCCATTAGCATTGTGTTGCATGTTTAAAATATAATTATGTTCTAGCGCATTATGCTTGACTTCGGCGCACGTGGTCGGCAATATCGGTCGATTCATTGACTTCGCGTGTTTTAATTTAAATGCGTGGGCCAGTCATGATTGGCCATTCGAATAGTTTACTACGCCTTGTTTTATTAATTATTATTCTAACAGACGTTGAAATGACAATAATTCTTATCATGTCTGCCTCAAAGAGCGCCTCTGAGTAGATTTGTTGAAGAGTCATTATATCAAGTTCATTGAAAATAAATATATACAAACATTTGTTCATGTACTAATGCATGCAAACATACTCATAAAGATAATTATATAAATGTAATTGAATATAATTATGTATATTATACGAAACCAACTTCATGGCACCTTTTAGAGCATCTTATGATCGATAAACTTCGGAAGATTTAAACGATCATCAATGGAATGACTCATGGTTTGTCTTATCTAAAGCGTCTGAATAAAGTATATTATCATTCATCAATGCCAGCAGTCAGCACACATCTGTTGCATCATCTCTAGAACAAGGCAGTTAGACATCTTAGGCAAACGAATAAATCTGAGTTGTTAACCTACTTGTAATCGTGGCTGATTGCAGCAGAGATGTTTTCATGCTCATTGCAGGTGACAGTATGGCTCGCCACAACAACCAACAATTCTCCACTCAAGATTCGAATAACGATGTAGATAAAGCCATTATAAACTGCGCCCAGAGGAATGGCGGAGGGTGGTGGTTCTACCATTGTTTTCATTCGAGTCTTAATGGCATATATTATCACCAAGCTAGAGCTAATGACTGGTACACTGGAATATATTGGGTGCATTGGCATCATGTTTCGTTAAAGGCAACGGAAATGAAACTCATTCCAGTGGCTTAGAACACATAATATATTGTGTATTTAGAAGCAAAATTCAATCAATGACTTGGGTTATCCTAGCATAATTAAATATAAATCATCCTGTGTGCCTTGGATGCTTAAGTTTTGTAATTCAAACTGCAATTACAAATCGACAAAGCGCTGTTATCAGATTATACGAGCAGAGGTTGATCCGATTATCCTGATTTCGGTTTAATATTGTACGTGTGTAGGCCTATGCTTCAAAATAGCAAAATTTATCTCATAATAAAGATTTCCTCTGTATGAAGTGTATACATATTCTAATAATGGCAATGTTTCGATTATTAGCGAAAGACCATTTCCTCAGTTTTCTCTTATAATCACTGGAAAGGATCGATTTCTATTTTCCAAGCAGTCATTGTAGACATTATTCTTCCATTGTCGTGATGTCGCTATTCGCAAGTAATTATCATAGAATCGATCATTCTCTGGATATTACGATCATAGGGTCAACACGGTGCCACGGTATAAATAGAGCTATCTTCCCAAGGATGGTTTCTTTTAGGCTCTGTAGGTGTTGCTAAGGGAACATTGCTTGAGCAGTTTTGTTGGAAGGCAGTCATGAGCCGTATAAATTGGGTGGATTTTCCATGCTGTCGGTCTGTCTGGTTGGGAATCTTCGCTGATTTTGGGGGTCATCTTAATGAATGAAAGGTGGGTTGGATCTTGGGGAAATCTGACTATATGGATGATTTGATGAACACCACGAACTGTTTGTATCAGCAAAATTATTATTGACTAGCTAAATTTATTATTTATATTATCAATATTTTAATTACAAATCGTATTCGCTGACATTGATATTATGTCGTAAGCGTCTTTTCATTTTTCTCTATAACCTCACAAGCGACGCGTATAAGCTTAAGCGAAGGAACTCTTAAAGACTTATAGGATTTGATGTTTAGATGCTTTGTGCCGATTCGGTTTAACGTTCATTTCTGGAGTCGTTTGATTAAAATAATTATGATTCCTTGCAGTTCGTGTTCCTTAAACTCTTAATAATATTGGCTAATTAAGACTCTCCTGTGCAGCTAAGTTCACCCGTAGCTTTCTGTAGATAGAATAAATTTTCGGCAGAATAGCTGTCGAAGCATAGCTATTTAAGGTTACCTCTTACATAGGCCTACGTACACGCAGGTCAGTCAAAGCTTTAATATTTAACCTGTATTAGAGGGCAGATAACATTACTAATGAAAATAACTCCATCGAATAAACAGATTCTCCATTAAATATTTTAGGTACTTTAAAAATGCAACGCTTTATCAAGACGCGGAAAGGTGTCATCTGAAGTTTCTTCATAAATGTATACGTTGTTGGATGCGACGTATGACTGTAATTAATATTAAAAGTGCATTTGACAAATCGACAGAAACGTACGACCAAAACAGAATTAAATTACTGTAAAACAGCAGCTCGGGTGGACGAGACATGACACGAAACCGAGAGCTTCTTTTGACTAACTTAAATGATGGACACTATGTAACTTAACCATACGGAGCAGATGTTGGCACATCGTCTTAATCAAACCAATGACATGAGTGCAGGCCTAGCGTAACGTCGTCGAACTCTTGACAGTCGCCACATCACTCCACATCTGTCTGGTGTTCATCACGTTCACAGACGAGGCGCCACGCCTTCCCCTGGAAAGCTGCATCTTGCCCACACCTTGACCGCACTTTAGCCACAAATTTTCCGAATATTTTAATATGAATAGCATGTTCATTATGACCTTTGTCAGCGGCCTGAAGACTTATATTATCACTGGTATCGTGCTGGGTTTTCATTAATTTAAATGATTAATAAACAAGCTCTCGAATATTATGAAATTGCACATACATGTAAAGCTGACCAATTGTCTCAACACTTAGCTGTCGGGTCTCTGGAACTATATGCTCATTGACGGGTTTCAATTACCGAAGCCATCTATACAGTGCGCTGTCCTACGACTACAAAGATAATTAATATTACGACAAATGCTGCAAAATAATATGCCACATTAGAACTCATGGAGACAGAAGGTTCACTGTGGAATCACCTAGCAAATTCAAATGAACAGTAGCAGGTACTGAACAAGTCGTTCCTGAACAAGCCATGTTAGCAATTATCTGGAAACATATTGACACCTAAATTTTATTGTTTACTAAAGTAATTATCAGTAATTCCGTGGACCCCCTGCGTTGTGTGCGTATCTCATTCTTCCACGTTGGAGAATGTAAGAAATCAGCTGCGCTGGTGGATCGTGATAACGGCATAGTCCAATTGTTGAGTTGTTGATATTGAAATCGATGTTAGGTTTTAGGTCTTATTTATGGGTTATTCCTGACTTCCTGTTTCATGCAAATTACAGATAATTCGTCTAATATACACGACCAATGTAGGCCTACGTAGGCCTACTAATTTGCAAACAAAACGTGTTTTATGCACAAGTATGTATATTATATTTACACAGACACTACAGTAGATGTGTGTATGTATATGAATGCATATTTTTACATGTATATGCCTTAATGTTTGTGTATGCGCGTCGGCAAGCGTTGGTGTATGTGTGCATTTATTGCATGTAGGCCTACATTGTGGCTGAACCTCGGCCGCCCAGTCACATGGCCGAGGCTACTAGTGATAAAATGGCTTTCAAACGTAAGAAATTTCTGGCAAAAGCCGATGAATTAATCCGGAAGGCAAAGTTAGCACTAAAGAACTCCAACATGCTATAAATTAC
Source organism: Bimastos eiseni (assembly GCA_959347315.1). Lineage (NCBI taxonomy): Eukaryota > Metazoa > Annelida > Clitellata > Crassiclitellata > Lumbricidae > Bimastos > Bimastos eiseni. The sequence continues at coordinate 13,756,323 of OY365820.1, forward strand.
TGAACAAACTCTGAATATAAATTAAAGCATTCGTCAAAATGACAGAGTTAAACGTAATAAGACGACCACAATGGCCGACACGTGCGCAGATGAATATTTATTGTGTCATACCATTTTCTTCTGTTTCTCGCTTTAGAAAGCATAACATTAATATGGTGTCGGATTTGCTAGCTTCACATGATAACTCATGGCCTAATAAGCTTCATTGCCCTCGAATAAAGAGTTCGTTGAGTTCGTTTATATTCCACCATGGTTTCAGTGTTGAGAACACCTCTGAATAGTTACTTTGTGAGAGTCTCTGTGTAGATCTACACATGCAAGTGATACCATGTCAGTGTCTTTGTCATCACCTTCCTTTGAATCCAATTTTATTAAATCTCTCTCAGGATCAGGTTGCGGTAAAGAAACGATATTAATTACCAAATTATAATCAATGTTGTCATAGAAGTTTATAATAGAAAGCCAATAGAATAAAGGAGATTTTCATATTTGCAATCAATTAATCAATGAATCTTGATATAACGCCTTTGCAAGAAATCTACTCAGAGGCACTCCCAGTTCAACCATGGTCAAAGAGGACAGTTTTAAGAGAGGAGTAGAAAGAAGTTGAGGGGATCCTAGGTAAAAGCCGGATGTCCAGAGAAAATCCATTCCAAGTGGTTGGGTCATCAACAGAGAACGCACGATGCTGAGGAATAGCAGTGCGTGAGAATGGAACTCTGAGAAAGTCTTGCACAGCAGAGCGCAGTGCTCTTCAAGCTTTGGCAGCAGTCGGGAAGCATATCTGCTGAAGGTAATCGTTTAACCCATTAGCGCTACTGATTCCATTTCGGAACGTGCCGATAAAATGGCCCTTGCGCGTTTTAATGGGACAATATTAGAATTGGGGCGCAATCGGTGTCTAGTCGAAAGTGCCCAAACGCAATGACCAGTTGTGGGCGCCCTGTTAGTTCTTCAACATCATGCAAGTCTAAACTTAGGAGGACACGAGCTTCAACGTGCATAGTCGCAGTAGCTGAACCACCGCTTTCAATGACCCTCTAAATTTATATTGCAATTATCCGACGCGTTTTAGATTTCATTAGACATAATTAAATGGTTGCGATTCATAATAGTCTACGTAGTTAGTATTGATCCTTGAAGTTATTGTTTACTTTGAAATTCCCCACTCGTAAAAACCCCTTGCCTTGTAATTCCAAGACACAGATTTGATTCTGATTGTTCATACAATCATTTCAAAAAGAGTGTTATCTAAGTTTGCAACTTACCAGAAGAAAAAAAATAATATATTGAAAGGGCTAATAATTATACTACGTGATTTCATTTCTTACTGGCTTGTGCAAACAATGATTTGTGTAGGTAACGAAATGCTTCATCTTCTGACATCAAAACGGAACTACTCACTGCGCGTTGATTTGGAAGACTTTCAAAACAATAGAAGCTTTGCGGAATATAAGAAATTTTCCATCAGTTCATCGGTCAATAAATACAGACTAACAGTCACTGGATATTCTGGAAAAGCGGGTAAATTTTAATCAGCGTTTGTGAAGAACATGACAGAAAGATTTTAAAAAGTGATAAAAATTAAGATATATATATTATTTGAAGCAGAATAATGAGGATAATTTTTACAAATGTGCAACGCTGAACCGAATCTTGACCAGTTACAGCCGTCTCAGAAAAGTAGTGAAAGTGATGATTGATGACGATAATGACGACGATTGATGACTGACGACTGATGATGATGACGACGACGTTGATGATGATTGTGATGATGATTGATGATTGGTGATGATGGTGATGATGATGATGATGATGTTGGTGACGATAACGATGACAATGATAGCGATGATGATGATGACGACAACGGCGACAACGACGATGCCGATGACGATGACAATGATGATGATGATGGCGATTATGATTATTGTTGAATAATGACCGTGGTAGTGGAAATATTAATGGTGGTGGTGGTGTTGATGACGATGATGATGATGATGGTGATGATGATGGCGAAGACGAAACGATGATGATGATAATTATGATGATGATGATGATGATTATTATTATTGTTATTATCATTATTATTGTTGAATGATGACATTGGTGGTGGAGATATTAATGGTGGTGGTGGTGTTGATGATGATGATGATGGTGATGATTAATGATGATAATTATGATGATGATGTTGATGACGATGATATTTATGATAATGATGATGATGATGATTATGATGAGGATGATTAATGAAGATGATTTATGATGATGATGGTGATGACAATTATGGTGTCAAAACAATTAGCAGAATGGTACACAATAAGCTGAAGGATACTCCAGTGATGGATCCACGCAATAGCGGTGAACGAACCAACGTCGACAGCAGACAGATGGATATAGTTACATGCATTCATTCATGCATGGTATTACGTGCATGGTATTCATTCATGCATGGTATTACGTGCATGGTATCAATCCTTAATCTAATCGTGGATGAAGGCAACAACAATGCATTCACTTTAATTACAGGTGACAGTCTGAATTTTCACAGCAACCAACCATTCTCCACAAAAGATTCGAATAATGATTACTTTAAAGAAGAGGCAACTGTGCCCAAGTGCATGGCGGAGGGTGGTGGTATCGCGCTTGTTTTCAGTCGAATCTCAATGGAATATATTATCACCAAACTAAACCTCGTGACCGTTACACTGGAATACATTGGGCCATTGGTTGATTAGTGATTCGTTAAGGGCAACGGAAATGAAACTCATTCCTTTGGCTTAGAGCACATAATTATATTGTCGATTCTGCGTACACCCACTGTGCTGTGCTGCTCGCTAGTTCACCGTATGCCAGTGCGTCGATTCTGCGTAGGCTAAGGTTATGTTCTGCTCGCTAGTGCTTCGTGTGTTAATGCGTCGATTCTGCATAGACTAATGTGCTGTGCTGCTCGCTAGTGCATCGCGTGTTAATGCGTCGATTCTGCATAGACTAATGTGCTGTGCTGCTCGCTAGTGCATCGCGTGCTAATGCGACGATTCTGTGTAGACTAATGTGCTGTGCTGCTCGCTAGTGCATCGTGCATCGATTCTGCGTAGACTAAGGTAAGTGCTGCTCGCTAGTGCACCGTGTGCTAATGTGTCGATTCTGCGTAGGCTAAGGTGCTGTGCTGCTAGACTAAGGTGCTGCGCTGCTCGCTAGTTGCCTACGTTGTAAGTTCAAAGGAAGGACAGGAAGAGCTGGTGAGTGTAGGCTATAAGTTACAAGTGTTGTTTTATCGAAGTGGTATATAAACGAACAGACTGTGGCCCACTCATTCGCATGCTTTCAACGCACAAACTTCGGAAGCACATATAAATATTTCAATACAGTCTTATAACGATCGATATGGCTGCGTCTGTGGTTATGGGCTTAAGCTAGGTAATAGTGTTTTGCAGCAGTATTGCATCTGGAGAGATCGAATACTGCTATGCCTGATATTTATGCGCGTGCGATGTATATGATACTTAGATGAGAAACGAGTCTAGTGGTCATGTTCTTTCTAGATTTTGTGAAAAATCAACTGTGAAATTTTTTGATTTAAATGAGTTGCAAAGTATTGATTCAATCATTATTGGCAGTCACATTTCAGCGTCACATCTTTATCCAAGAATCGGCCGAGGATATTTGAGAGTTGGACGATAATATTGTTTATGCTGCGTCGCTCTTACATAATCATGGTCGATTTTAGGCCTACTGTTGCGTCAGGTGTAGTAGTAGTCTACCCATCATATCATTTCATATCGCCATCGTAGCAACGCGATGCTCAGATACATACATGTGGCATGGTGGCCGATCGGTTAGAGCGGTCGGCCCGTGACGCTCAGTGTGCGCTGAGTGAGCGGGTTCGACCCTCGTTCGAATAGCTACTGTGTAGGGACCTTGAGCAAGTTCTTCGCACACAATTGCTCTGCATTACAACTGCATGTGGTCGCGCCGTCGAGGTGTGTGTGTACTTCTGAACTAAACGGTAAGAAGCGCGACACCAAATAACAGTAGTATTGAATTGCATCAAATAACAGTTGTATTGCATTGTATCAAATAACAGTTGTATTGTATTGTATCAAATAACAGTTGTATTGTATTGTGTGAATGGACCCTGTGTGACGCGCTATCCTTCATCGCTTCCCGCGTTCATTGGATCAGCACTCCCAATGTAAATCCATTCAAGGGCGTTGACGATCCATTTCGTCCTGACTCGTCCTTGGTCCCTCTACACGAGACCCGTCATCAGGCTTCTCTCGACAGCCTGCTTACACTACATTAATATTGCTAATCGATTTTTTTCTGAACACGCTGAAAATAAAAACATGCAGATTTCACCCTCAACATAACTCGCTTTCCTCAATTTAATTAGTAATTCTAGTACAATCACAATTGCTTTTAGCCCCTTCCTACTGTTTTTATTATAAATAATGACGACACTTTAGTCCCGACCGATCGATCTCTGTCGTTGTGTTGTCTACATTGTCTAACTAGGCTCAGTTAATAATGTAAATCATACTGATTATGATATACAGCGAGAAGACATCTCCGGCATGACAAATGATAATGTTACTTGTTAGACTGGCGCTCAGATTCAGATTGCCCCGATTCTTGATTTACAATAACATAATTATTAAGTGCACTTTTTAGATTATTAAGCTTTGGTCCAAAATCAGAACTGACGAAGTTAGAGAATTTATCGTCCATCAACGTTGTTGACGCGAAGTATTCAGGGCCAGATGCTCTTATATCAAATCATGTTGTTGCAGATCTATCAATAAAAAGGACATGATATAGCGCCCTTCAAGATATCCACTCAGAGGCGCTCCCGGCCTAACAGCGGTTGGAAAGGAAGGTATTCCAGGCAAGAATTGATTTTCGAAAATTGTTTGAACAGTTTCTGCACATTTACGATGCCCGAAGAAGATAAATTAGATAGTCCACAGAATTCTTAACCTCAGTTAGCTTACACTTGAATATGACATTAATTTATTATGAACTGAGGACCGCTCTGTTTCCGACATAAATCACGAAGAAATTTACACAGCTGTGTTCACGAGCATAAGACAAAAAATTTTGCCAAGTCATCTTTAAATGATCGTTTCTAATCAGCGATATTGTCATCTGCAAGTTAATGATGCTAATTAAATTCTCGACGAACATCAACTAAATCAATCACAGTGATCTATACGCTGAAGAAGAGTATATTTGAGAATACAGGTTTATTGGAGCCATTCTTAACAAAATAAACCGTGGGTTTTCTATCAATCAGCGCGGAAACTTCGCATCCCTACAAGTATGACGTTTTTATGGTTTCAAAAATTCACATTTGAAAGAGTGCTGTAAGATTAAGAGTTGGCCCTAAGAGTTATTTATAAGGCTAATCACGCTTGCACTGCTCAATATAAAGGTGCGAATAAACAGATCAGAGGTAGTCGCATGCATTCGATGCACTGACTAAAGAAGTATTGAATCCATTACACAGGATACCACACACACGATATGGCTTATTTCGTCATAATAAGCCTAAGTTTGCTAGTGCTGTTGTGTGGTCGTCTTGTTGTTGGACAGAATGGAGGATGTGTCGATTGTTGCAAGAGAATTGATGACCAAACTACCGTTCTCAAACGCATCTCTGATGCAACGGAGAAATTGGTCATTGATATTCGTGAGATCGAAGAAGAAATTGACGATGACATTCCTGCAGAGCTGAAAAAATTAGCAGTAAATCTGGAGAAGCAGTCATCAGACCTGAAGGAAATCACCACTGTCTTGAAGACGCATGACTCGCGGTTCAAGGAGCTAGGACTGCTCCTCAAGAAGCAGAATAGTTTGGTTAATGGTAAGCTTTAATTTAATCAACTGAAAGTCAAACAGATTAAGCGCTCTTGTGACGGCATGTGCTGTGTTCCGGGACTATAGAACTTGACGTCTTCAACCAATCAGTCAATCAATCAACCAATAAATGAAACTTAATATGGCGCCTCTCTAGCCAATTAATGCATGAATTTGTCCTTGGTGCTATTTCTTACAAGAATTGTGTCTTAGGACTAAACAATAGGTGATCAAGTGCTAAAAAATATTTTTTAATGAATAATAAAAGTGTCATTTAAAATGGACGATGGGCATTACAGGGCGCAGGTAAAACCTTAATAATATTGTGTCAAGTGTGATGTCCTTTAAAAAGGACGCTATGTATACATTAATGGGTTAAGAAATCTACTCAGTGGCGCTCCAGGTCAAACCTCGGCCAAATAAGACAGATTTCAGAGTGGAATAAAAAAAATGAAGCAGAGAGTTCTTGGGCAAGACCCGCAGATCCAGCAGTCACTGTTCATGGCAGATTCTGCGTAGTCTAAGATGCCGCCTTGCTTGCTAGTGCTTCGTGTGCTAATGCGTCGCTTCTGCGTAGGCTAATATTCGCTAGTGCGTCGTTCATAGTCGCGTCTGCATATGCTAAGGCGCTACACAAGGCGCTGCGTGGCTCACTAGCACACTAACCGAACATAGGGTCAAATCAATTTTAAAAGAAACAAAAAGAGCAAATTCGGCCCGGCCGATTCTTTATATACGATTCACCAATTTGATAGTTCAAAAACCAACTTCTTCAACTCAGCGTTCGCTTGTCGATATCTACTAAAGGCTGAATTCACTCGTCACAACCTTCCTTCAGCTCAAACTGCTCGATGAAAAATTCTACTAAGTCTGAACAGTTAAGATACCACCTCAGCAATTCGTAATGCGGTTATTTCGATGCTTTCCACAGTCTGTAAGTCAACTACATCATTGTCCATCCCTTCGAACCTTCGATTTATTATTAAATATGGGTTGCGTTATGTTAAAAGGGGCCATAAGTTTCATAATCCTGAGTAATGTCTGATTAAAATGATGAAAAAATGGACTTGATGTCATTATCCAAAGTATTTTTAAATAGTTGTTCAGAACTGAACTGAACATGCGCAAAGGACAGGTTTCGGATATTTCAGTTCGAAGTTTTCATACATGCTGTATCCATAGTAATTATAAGTCATGGAGTTGAAACTTCTACTGTGTTATGTAGGTATGGAAAATATAAGTCACCATAAAATTTTATGAACACAAAGTAGGACTTTTTAAAATTATCACTAATCACTGATTACCAGCCACATCAATGCATACGAAATCGCTTAGAATTCCGTTTGACCCAATTTTCCTATGCTCGCTTTGACGAAAGTTTTCTCAGAAACTGTGGAGAGATTTATGGTCCCTTTTCCGAAAGCGCATCACATAACATGCTAATGATAAGATTCATGTGATGAATGATTATTGTTATTGTAAAACTTGTCGATGGTGTATTGGGTCATAGTACTACTTTCATTTTTAATGATTCGCTTCAAGAAATGAAAAGTCAGCATGACACCGCTCTGACAAGTCTTCAAGCAATTGACCGACGTCTCCAGGAACACGACATCTCCATGAAGAACCAAAGTCAGAATATGTGTAAACCGTCATATGGTAAGTTGGAACACGTCAAGCATCCTGGCTACTATGGCCCTATCATAAAACTGTTTTTGCTCTACCCTATTTCGAGTTTTGCGATTGCCCTCATATCTGTTGCAATATGAATGATAACTAATTGTACACGGTCCACGTGACTGAGACCAGTCACATGGCCAAGGTAACTTGCGAACAAATACCTCTGAAACGTACAAAGCCTTGGAAAAATCAACGAATAATTTCGGTTCGCAAACCTAGCACTGCAATACTCTAACATGTTCGAACACACTGAGCAAAATTGTGCATTTAGACGAAAAATCCGTCGAAATGACGACGCGGTCGATCAATCAAGCGAGGTTTAATAATGACCACCGATGACATACGCGTAAGTTTCTGCGCATGTTGCGCATGTCAGCGTATTTACAGGCACTTAATCGGTAAGTTGTAAGTAATACCCTGAATGGTTAGGACGTAATGTATGTACTTTTTCAGGCAACTGTCGTTCTGCATCTGGTGTGTGTGATTGCTCTGATATAAAAGCAAGTGGTCAGACAAAAAGTGGAGTTTACGAGGTGTGCGCTGGAAATCAACCTGATCGAATTTGTACTGATGCTTTTTGTGATATGGAGACTGCCAGCCGTGCATCACTGGTCTGTGTTTACTTAAGCAAATTAAATATTGCACTAAGTTATATTGACACATTAACACGAACTTCTTTCTAGCAAGTTTAGTCAACAATATCGATAAGTAAGCATTTCTGCTGTATTGGTTAACTGGATGCTGCTCATGGTAACAGTTGTCAGCATTATGACAGTTTGTTGTATGTGAACAGAGTACCAATTTGGCATGTTCAATTGTACATTGTAACTCGTGTAAATTTAACTCTTAAAATGGACTCTTGAATGGGCTTTGTGCAAATAAATATTGTGCGCAGCATGCTCTTTTCAAAGCCGCAGCTGCCAACTTCTGCATAGATTTTTGTATTTTTAATGCCACAAGGAATTCTAATCTGCTCACAGGCTACACTTTACTCTTAAGACTAGAGTTTGAATGCCAGTGTTGTCCAGATGCATGTATCGTATGATTTACGAGTCACCTGGTTCGGTATCTATTTGTCATCGAACAAAGTGAGTGCATGCACGTAAACAGTGGTGGATCCTCGGATGTTCTTGATGGATGGTTCAAACCTTTTGAATTCACTTCCCAGTAACACGTGCTTGTTCTCTGATGTAACTCAGAGGAACCTTCTAACGGTTCTGTGTCTATAGTCCTTAGGTTCAATAGTCCGAAAAGTTCGATAGTTCTAAGATTGTATGGTGTCCGGTAGATAGGTGATAAGAATGCGGCTTTAATTGTAGCTGGAGTGATGTAACGAATTATGCTTGGCTAGAATCTGGATTATACCATTCTTTTATTTCATCCAGCTTCCATTTAGGCGTGATTCTTTTCATATAAATCCAGCTCCCAGTTTTACACATTTCTTTCATCAATTAATCCAACTTCTAGTTAAATTAATTTCGGAGTATATTATTTTGTTAAAAATTTCCTAATCATGGCAACTTGCGTCTCGTTTTTCTTAAACAACGGCGTTTCTAACGGATTATATTTAGCAGCAATTTTGGCGCTGTTTGTTTCTGTGGATTCAAAATTTTTTTGTCAAAACGGCAGGGACTAATACTTATTATTCTGTTGAATCCAAAGTTTAAGTTTTTCCAACTGTGATTTATTTCAAGTGTAGATCACCAAGAACAGCATATAGCATTATAGCATACTAAATTCAGGTTTTTCAGAGACGCAAAGATGGCAGTGTCAATTTTAACAGAAAGTGGGCAGAATATAGACAAGGCTTTGGAAATCCAAATGGCGAATTCTGGCTCGGTAAGACTTAAAGAAACTTCAGACATTATATAGTTCGCTATTATAGTCAACAAGACGAAGTTAAATACAATTTATTTTCAATATTTTATGGACTGTCAGTAAAGTCGCGGCTGAAGTCAAGGTACTAACTGATAATTTAATTGAGCGTTGTTTAAAAAATCCCAGAATATAAATTGTCATTTACTCCAGAGAGTTTAAGTAAAAGATATTTCCCAATTGTCTACTATGATACGGTTGAGGGACCTAGGCAAGTTTAAGCCTAAATGTCAGACGCCGCCAATCCTATCGTCAATGGATTTCTTTTTTGAGTTATCCAGTGCCCATCTAACACCATTCAACCAACCATCATCTGTCTAGGCCTTCAGTCCCTTTGCATTCCCTCATTCATTCTTCGATGAACTTCATAGCAGCGAGTCTTCTCTCAACGTGTGTCTGGTCCATTTCCTTTGTCTCACTCTTATTGCGTATAAACCATCACGACTCCCAGCTTCACTCTTCTCAAGGTTCACGGTTCGAAAGCCTTCAGTCTTTTTATAACATCTTTTCTCAAGGTCCATGACCCTGATACGAACAGCACCACGCTCTATATATCTAGAGTAAGGAAGGATGAGTGTATTATTTTCGAAAACGAAATCACGCAGCACAAGGACAACCCGAACATCCTCAATCTCGGGCTAACTGGGTCAGGGCACCCGCACGAATGAACCTACACTTTCTTTGCAGAGGGTTTCCTCCAAATGAAAGCATACAGCTCTCAACTTAAAGCCCACGAGCTTCAACCTGCATACTCGACGTGCCTGGACTACTGCATTCAATGTCTCACTGAATTTTCATTCCCACTGTCCGACTGTCTCGATTTTCATCCCATTGGCTGAAAGTGACTATCAGTTGAATTCTTGGGCATTATATAAAATTAAATGGTCACGATACATAAGAGTCTACGTAGCTAATTATGATACTTGGAAGTTTTTGTTTGCATTAAGTAGTTTGACAGAACTGCACGTATTACTCTATAGACATAATGCCACATTACTGATAAATGTACACTCTCGTACAAGCTTCTTGTTTCGTAATTCCAAGACACATAATTGATTATATGGCTGTGCAAAGACTATTTGATGCTGGCTGTTTGCACAAAGCATCCCATAAGGATTGCTACTGACGTTTGCAACTTACGCGAAGAGGTAGAATTGTTGAATAGGACATATAATTTGATGGCGTGATCTTGTAAAATTAATGTTATCTAGGTTTACAACTACGAGAAGACTAAAATGATATTGAATTGGACAAATAATTGTATAGCGTGATTTCTTTCTTGTTGGCTTTTTGCAAACAATGTTTTGTATAGGTAACGAAATGCTTCATCTTCTGACATCAAAACGAAACTACAAACTGCGAGTTGATTTGATGAACTTCCAAGGAAACAAGGTTTTTGCAGAATATACGAGATTTTCCATCAGTTCATCGGCCGATAAATACAGACTAGCAGTCAGCGGATATTCTGGAAATGCAGGTAAATATTGATCGAAGGATATAGTAAGAAGAAGAGGAATTAGAAATAATGCTAAAATTAAATTAGATTAAATAGCCTAAATAAAAACTCAACGAGATGAATGGAAAGAAAAGTGATGGGAGCGTGATGATAATAATAATAAGGGATGCTGATGATGATAGTAATAAGTGTGCAGTGCCAAATATTCACCAGTTCCAGCCGTCCCAGAATAATAGTGAAAATATATCATGATCATCATGATCGTGATCATGATCATGCTGATGATGACATTTAGATCACATTCTAGACACTATATTATTATAGTTTTAAAATGCCAATTCAGTTCCTCCTCACGCCTTCATATATTAAGCCTTGGCCAATCATTTTGCCACATTGAGAAAGCATTGATTACGGGAAATTTCCTAAGCTGTCTGATTTGCACATCCAACCTCTTTGCATTTAGTTGCGGATTCGATGGTGAGGCAGTTAGAATCGCTGCTGATCATCATCATTGTATCGTTCTCTACGAACCGCGCATTTGTAGCCTAGACTGGCTGGTTATTGCTGACAGTTACACTGTAACGTTTGGTTCTGCAGCTTGTCTCGACTTGACGCTCTAAGCGGTTTGATTTGGCGAAGTATGTTCCGCGTTGTGTACATGTAGCTTTCTACCAATGAACCATTCGGTCAAAATCACACAATGATGCCATCTATTACAGCTTTGAAGCGTTTGTACGAAACAAATAATCTTATTCGGAGACTGTTTAACCCTTCTCGTTACTATCATAACCAAGGCAATCGATTTGTCTATAATATAGATAGATCGAGTACCTTGGCTATCTTGCTGACCTATATTATTGGTCGGCACGTTTTCCATTCCAGTCAAAGCTCAGTCGCTAAGCGACTTCTTAAACAACCCTCCAATCAACAAGAATCTCCTCTCCAACTACCGTCTAATTACAATCTCTCTTTCTTTTGCAAGATCTCAGAACGGCTCACCCCAATGACTGTCTCGCCTCAAACAATTTTCTGGACTCAACTCAATCTGCTAAATCACACATCATCACTTTAGTGAAGCTCTCTTTCCCTCATTATACAACAAAGTCATTGCGATCGGTACTCATCAAGTCTTCTTTTGGCGCCTCATAGGCGTCTTTGCTGTGTTCGACACAATTGGTCTCAGCTGCACCTGCTCTTTGAACCGCAATCTCAAAGACCTCTATTTATTATTTTTATGAGTTCATTTATTTGTTCATTTGGTAAATGTTGTTAATTTTTATTTAGTCTAATTTCGTCTGAATAATCTCTATGCGAACCCGCCGTCGAGTGGAGTAATTGTGGGTGTGGTCTATTACAGCCTGGCAGCATGATGCATGCTCAATTATATAGAAACGATGCAACATAATATGTTGCATCGTTTCTATTATATATTATGTCGGATTATATATTTTATAATCCGATTTTACGGCGACTCTTGTTCGTATTCAAATCAGGCTGCTTTTGTATTGCACCAATGCTCATAAAACAGAATAATTTCAATTCTTTGATAACCGGATATCCAGGCAGTAAAGTTTCGAACGGTTACCTAGCTGAAAACTTGAATGTGATTGAAGTGAACAATGTTGTTTTCATGCTTATTGTAGGTGACAGTCTGACTTACCACAGCAACAAACAATTCTCCACTTCAGATTCGAATAACGATTTAGCTAAAGCCTCTATTAACTGTGCCCAGAGGAATGGTGGAGGGTGGTGGTACCAGTTTACTTCTCACTTTTGTTTTCATTCCTGTGTTAATGGCATATATTATAACCAAAATAGAATTTTAGACGGATACACTGGAATGAGTTGGGTTCATTGGACTGGCAATTGGCACTCGTTAAAGGCAACGGAAATGAAACTCGTTCCGCTGGCTTAGACCACACAATTATATTGTGTATTTTAAAAGAGAATCCATTCGATGAATTGGTTTATCACGACATAGTTGAATAATCATGTGTACCTTGCACGCCTAATTTTTGTAAGTGTAACCGTAATCACAAATCTGCATAGTGCTGCTACTAGACTTAATGAGCAGAGGCTGATCTGGTTATTCTGGTTTCGGTTTAATATTACACTTGTGCATCTTTTAAAATAGCAAAATTTATCTCATGGTGAAGGTTTCCCGCCTATGAAGTGCATATACTCCAATCATTGCAATATGCGCCGCTTGGCGAAAGACAACTTCTTGGAAAACATTGGAAAGTGTTTCTATTTTCCAAACATTGGTTGTAAACATTTTTCTCCTCTTGTCATGATGTCGTGTGCCGCAAGTCACGTCATTCGCAAATTATCATAGAATCGATCATTCTCAGTAAATACCACAATGAAAACAAATGGGTGTTTACTGGACCAATCTGTTGTCACAGTTAAATTGCCATATAAGCTGTCGGCAATTCTATTAATTTAACTGCAGCCAGTGATGCAATGCGCTGGTAGACAGATAGCAAGTGCAGGAAGTGTCGCACATACAACGTACAATGCAAGCAGATACGCGATCCGCTCCCTGCCTGCCTGCCCGCCCTCTAGCAGGATTTGTCCTAACACCTAAGCCTAAATACTATGGATGTTTAATCAAGTATAATTTAGGCATAGGCTATGTTTTCTTTTAAGCTATCGTTTAATTAAATCGGTTAAACCCTGTCTCTGATTTTCCTCTCTGCCATAAATTGTTGGTTGAATTCGAATAATTATGCAGCTTCCGTTTTCTGCAGTTTCCGTTAATGGACACGAACGCCTCTTAGCTAAGTGCACAGTTTAAACGATGATTTCTAAAACAATATAAATAAATGTGTACGTATATTGGATATTAATTGGATATCCAGAATTTATCTTAATCTGTCTCCTATATTCAATCCATGGTATGCGTCAAGTCTTCAGAATTGTGAGCATTGTTAACGCTTGCCGTTGTTATCTTAAACCTATTCTAAAATTTGTAATGGTAGATTTTACATTGAGCACAATCTGTCACAAAGCCATTTGATACAAAGTCTAATGTAACTTGCTGATATTTTTGGGGCAGATGATTTTCTTTTCTTCAGAATTTAAAATCACAGTTAACATTACACAACTTGAGACGTCCGTCAATGATGCGATTTGCTGTCACAGTAGAGTATCTATATATCATATGCTCTCGGCAAATTTATTGATTGCGCTGATGCCTGTAATGAAATTAAGACGAAATTTTCAGTAATGCAAATTTCGCCATTCTTTAATGAGATGTCGGTTTGAAGAGGTAGCCTTTTAAAGAGCGAATTAGTTCGAATAATTGTATCATTCGTCTTAACTAATGTCTTTCATTTGATTTACGTTTTATTCATTCGGTTATTATCTGATTGACATTTTCCTCTGCCATATTTGTAAGATAAATATGAACATGTAGAGCCGTTTCATCCAGTTTTCGCTTATACTGAAGCATTATGTATAATATGCCTAAATGTGGCTTGGGTATAATTGTTATCAATTACTATTCAAAGAGTTGTGAGTTCGACTCTTGAAGTCTATAAATTATGGCGAAAATCTGGACGGTTCAAAATTGAGCATGTGATCTGCACTGTTTCATCGAATTCATTGTCGGTTTATTTTCATACCCGCATGAACAAGAATTCCTGGTTTTGTATCGCCTCGTCTCATCTACATGTACAGCTGATATATGTTGCCCACACGATGTTCGATTTTCACGCATCTGTTGCCGTCATCCGTTAGAAATAGAAAAACAAGAATTCCTCCGTAAGGTTGACTTTTTCCCGATTTCGCTCGGCGGCGGCGTTTGTTAAAAATGAGATGTATAGCGTAATGGGAGCCCTGTGTGGCCTCCGACAGTTAAATTCGACTTCTGTAAAAACATGTCATCATTCGTTAATACTGTACTTGTAATCATGATGCGGTCTGTCAGTATGAAATTAAATGGAAATTATTATTTTTATTTTGTTCTCGAGTGAAACATTTGACGAGCATTTTGCGCATTGTAATGGATAATTGTGGTATATCTAGGCTATATCACTCTTCAGTAATTCTACTGATCATTTATAATCTTTCCAAATACCTGCTTGTACTTAAATGTTCATTTAGACATATATAAATAAATGATTAATTAACGTGTGATATTTATGTTTATTGCTAGTCTTGCAATCAAAGTTTTTCACACTTCTTCTGCTCTAAGGTTTTCTGCCAAAATTCTGGTTTGAACGCCAACTATCACGCTAGCCTGTTTCCTTCTCCTTCAGCCTACTGTAATTGTCCTTCATCATCCAGTACAGGAACATCACTCGAGGTCTTCCTTTTATTCATTATTGCTTTATCCTTCTCTCCATTGCTATTCTCACCCCTCAGAATGTGTCCCACCCATTTCTTCTGCCTTCTTCCAATTGTTTCTATCAGGAGCCTTTTTTTCATCACATGTAATCAATTATCTTCTCACTTGTCCTGTGTTCAGTCCATCAGACTCACTCTATTTTTCTACAGATCAGCATCTGAAAAGCCTTCGGTCTCTTCCTCATCTTCCACGTTCCTGATCAATAAAATTACTGGTTTTCGTAACATGTTAAGTGTACTTTCAAAGGGATGATCTATTCAGCTTGCACATCATTACACAAGTCTTCACGCACGTCAATAGTTGATGCTTGTTGAAGATTTGATGCTTGTTAGTCATGGCCATAGATGGAAATAAGGTTAATTTTATACGTTTTCCTAACAGCGACGGTCTTAATAGGATGCGTAGTGCATGTGGGTTGTACACTTGTTGGCACTTTAACCGTTGACCATTAGTTCACACAGGTCCTGAGGTTGTGGCGGTCTGGTCTAAGGCCATGATCGGCCACTGTGTGGCACAATGGCCGATCGGTTAGAGCGGTCAGCCCGTAACGTTCAGTGTGTGTTGAGTGAGCGGGTTCACGTGTAACTGTGTAGGGACCTTGAGCAAGTCCCTCGCGCACAATTACATTACTGTAACTAGATAGCAGTCTGCGTTATTTAATGCTGTACTTGAGCACAGTTTAATTTATTATTCAAAGAGTTGTGAGTTCCACTCTTGAAGTCTATAAATTATGGCGAAAATCTGGAAGGTTCAGAATTGGGCATGTGATCTACACTGTTTCATCGAATTCATTGTCTGTTTATTTTCATACCCGCATGAACAAGAATTCCTGGTATTGGTCAGCTTAATCGTTCATCCCAAGACTTTCAAGCATTAGTTCCTTATATATATACACACATATGTATATATATATATCTTGTATGTTATTATACTAATTAAGTCGAAGCATGTGAATTCTCTTAGTCAGTAGGCCTGTTTCAGTTTTATATCGCCTCGTCTCATCTACGTATACAGCTAATATATGTCGCCCACACGAGGCTCGATTTTCACGCATCTGTTGCCGTCATCCGCTAGAAATACAGATAAATATGGACCTTATTACATCTATAGCATTATTATTGCATCCGTCTAGTCACGGCCTGGACATGGCCTGTTAATGGAGACAAAAATTTAGTTGATTAGCTTATTTAAGATCCATGCAAATGCAGATATAACAAGCAAACCAGAATCAAATTGACCGTCTCTCTGTTTAATAGGGTGGCCATCTGGCTATTGGCCAGATTGTGATTGGTCAGTGTGAGTCCTCCGATTTGGACCTGTGAATTGAATGCCAGAGCAAAAGAAGTTTATGATTAACTTAGTTAACCTAGTAATCAAAAGTGATCAACTGTGCTTTTGGCTGCTACTGTTGCAAACATGCAAACACACTAACATAAGTATTATTATCTCTAACACACAAATACATCTAAACCAATAACCATACGTGTTTCTTCAGCACACAAATGTACATACATCTAAACCTGCAACCAGACTATATGCAATCAGCCACATACAAGTACATCTTATAGCATGTGATTATTGGCTATTCACTTGGTCCTGCAGGTTAATCAGTAGGCGTATGTAACTTTATATTAATGCGGGGGCTGACGCTAACTCGCAGCAAGAGCATTTGACTTCGTGGTATCAATGTACGTTCAGTTCAGTATAAACATGATTAGCATGATGAATAAGTTGTCAAAGAATAGCAATCGGTTGCCGTGAAGGTTTCTTTCTTAGTCGTTTTGCAATGGCTTGTCATTTCGCAGCATTCGTTGCAATACTTATGATACATGAAGCAATTGTTCCAGTGAAAGGACAGTGCGCTGTACAGGGTTGCGACAATGGAGACCCATTGATCAGTATAGTTGGAGAGATACATCAACTGAGGGTTGAGATATTTGATCGGCTAAATAAACACGTACAGGGTATTCAAGAGCTTCTTAATGCATCGTTTGAAGAAATGAGAAATCAGGTAATAGTTGAGACAAGTTTGCAATCGGTTGACAGCCGATGCTCCCAAGAGCAAAATACCTGCAGCAAACAAGGTCAGAGTATTCATGAGTCTCTTAATGAATCACCTACGTCTCCAGGAGCACGACATCTCCATCAAGAACCGAACTTACGGTCTATGGAAACTCGCAAATGGTAAAGTTAACATGCAATCACTGTCATCTGTTTGTAGAATGCAATGCTGTGACAGTAGACTCATTTCTGAATCTATGGAGTTTCGAGTCTACTGTATCTTGATCTGAGTTTAAAAACTGTCTGTGTTCCAGTGAAACAGTGATAATTAGGCCAAACTATATTTAATTACCTCAGATTTTAATGCGAGTCAATGGCATTCGCTTCAACAATGATGTCATAGTCATGTGATCATTGTGACTGTAATATTATTATGAAATATTAACTAATGATAACATACAGTAAATAAAATGAATGATAATATTTTTTTGTAATAATTGTTAAAAGTGAAATATGTATATTACTGTTTTCATTGTTAATTATTCGTTTCTAGAACTGAAAGGTCAGCATGACACCGCTCTGACAAGTCTTCAAGCGATTGATCGATGTCTCCAGGAACACGACATCTCCGTGAAGAACGAAAGTCAGTGGATGTGGAATATAACAAATGGTTGAGTGAAACATGTCGAGCATTTTAGTTACTATGACTCTTTCATAAGGCCATGTTTGCTCTACCCTATTCTGAGTTTTATATCCATGTAAACATTCCAGTGAAACTGTATTCATCAGACACAACTAAATAAATTTCAACGCCTCAGAATCGCCTACGTTTTAATAAATTTCACAGCAGCAGGAGAGGATCATAATCATTAGTTTTATCATTTTTATTATTGTTATTATTATCAATAGTACTATTGTTACTATTAATTATGCCGATACTATAACGATGACCTCACATTGATTATTATGTAAATGGTAATCAGGTGTACAGCATAGTTGTTCGCAAACAGTTATTCAGTGATTTTTCTAACCGTAAAGACTTAGGTTATGTCTTTTCGGCTTCATATTATTTCCATAGCTGTTTGTGCATCGTGCACAAATCGTAATTAATATCACGTGTTGAGCTTCAGTTAAGCAGTAAGATTATGAGAGCAATAAAATAATTATAAGAATTGAAATTCAATGTACATCATAATATTGTCTGAGTTTGTTTTCTAACATAGCAATGTTAGCATTAGTTGTACCTCTGATGGAAAATTGTGGTCAGTTACGGTCACCACATGAACGTAGGCCTACATGGAGTTGCTTTCATTCATAATATCGTGAGATATGAATTATGAAGGTATCGTATCTATGTTATTGCAGGCATCTGACGTTCGGCATCTGGCGTGTGTGATTGCAAGTGGTGAAAATGCAAGTGGCGTTTACGAGGTGTGCGTTGGAAATCAACCCAATTGAACATTGTACTTTTGCGTTTTGTGATATGGAGACTGCCAATCGTGCATCGCTGGTTTGTTTCACCAATAAAATAAAATATTGCATTGCACTAAGTTATATTGACACATTAGTGTGAACTTCTTACTATGATTTTTACTCAGCAACATCAATGCACACACAATTCTGTGGTAATGGTTAGCTGGATACTTCTGGTGGTATCAATTGTCTTCTTTTAACGTAGGCATATCACAGTATGATGCATGTGCTCGAAGCATCGATTTGACATGCAACTTCTTTAAAGTGACGCTGTCTGCATTTTACTTTTAAATACACCCTTGAATAGGCGCCGGTTTATGTGAAAACTAACGAGGAGAGATAAGATAATTGAATAGAACATATAATTTGATCGCGTGATCTCGTTAAAGTGAATGCTAGCTAAGTTTGAAACTACGAGGAGACACTCAATTATATTGACTTGGACTAATAATTTTACCCGTGATTTTATTTCTTGCTGGTCTTGTGCAAACAATGTTTTGTATAGGTAACAAAATGCTTCTTCATCTGCTGACAGCGAAACGGTACTAGAAACTGCGAGTTGATTTGCAAGACTTTCAAGGAAACAAGGTTTCTGCGGAATATACGACATTTTCCATCAGTTCATCGGCCGATAAATACAGACTAACAATCAGCGGATATTCTGGAAATATTGGTAAATATTAATCGACGTTTTAGAAGGATGTGGTAAAAAGACGAGGACGAAGAAATAATGTTAAAATGAAACGAGATGAAATAAATGAAATAGCTTAACGAGACGAGTGGAATAATAAGAACAATGATGCTGGCGATGGTGATGATAATAATAGGTGGTGTTCAGTAGGCCTACCGAATATTGACCAGTTCCAGCAGTCCCAGAATAACGGTGAAATAATAAATTATCATGACGATGACAATAATGATCATCATCATTGTATCGCTCTGTGTTGTAATAAGTTTATTTAACGACGGGTCAATGACAAGGATGACATACGTGTTTTTCTATCGCTCTCTGCTTGAAAATGGAAATTACTTAGAAGGGAGGTGTAAAGAATGAACAGCAAAGACCAGGAACATTAGAAAAACCGTGGAGAGGGTGTACGATTAGTTAAGTGACATTGACATTGATGAATGTTGGGTTAATTTTATGGGTTTTAGCGTTTTGCAGTTAAGTCAATTATGCATTACATTCGTGAATCGTTTGTTCTTAAATGCGAAGTATTATGTTATCGAATTCAAGAGCTGATGAACTTTTATCATCTTCTCTATTATGACCTTGCACAATAGTAGATCCATGCTAGTCAGAGCTCAGTCGCTTAGCCACCTTAAAAATACCCACCGATCAACAAGTAACTCCTCTCCAACTACCGTCTAACTTCAATCTCTCTTTCTTTTTCATGATCTCAGAACGAGTTGTCACCTCTTACCCAAATAACTCTCTCGCCTCAAACAACTTTCTGGACTCAACTCATTCTGCTAAGTCTCGCATCACTCCACTTGAGCACTCTTCATCCCGCTATACAACAGATTTGTCGTTGCGTTAGGTCCTCAACAATTCTCTTGTCGGTGCCTCATTGACCTGCTGCTTCTGACACAATTTACCATGCTCCCCTTACCAAACGCCAATTTTCTCCGTATTTGGAATCTCTGGTACTGGACAAACATGGATCATGTGGTATCTTTCTCACGTTCATCAATTAAATTGCCAGTGTCGCGGGTGGTCGCTCATCTAATCGTACACCATCTGCTCAAGTGTCCGGTCGTTGCTGTTCATTATTTACACCTCCCGTCTAAGGAAACTAATTTCCACATCCCTTTGTCTAATATTAACTTTACGCTGATTGTTGTTCATGTATTTGTCACCTCATTCGCTTCCAAGACAGTTAGTTGCTTTATTACAATGCTCTTGACGCTTCGCATGACCGGTCGCACTCTTGATTTAATATCAAGTTCATCGTCTTAAGTATACACTTGTTTTACTTAGGCTTAGAAGTCCGACTCCCTATGAGAATTGAAATACAAATGAACTTATGACTTCACAACTTTTGTCACCTAGAAAGTCATGCCAATGAAAGATAACGCCATTTTTAACTGTTTGAAAGTCATGTTTCAACTACTTTGTAAGTTTCCCAAAATATGTTCAGATACATTGTTTACATAATTGTATAGAAGCGACCCAACATATAAGTCATAAATCTGATTGAACGGAGACTTATGCATGCCTGTAGTTCATTCCTCATGGACCGTTAACAACCCAGGCGGTTATGATTCGAAGTTACTAGTAAAAATGTCTCTAACGGCGCTGCAATCGGCAATACAATGCCTATTTGCATATACACCTTGTGCACACATTTTACACCCCCTAATTGTCAGTCACCGAACGGGTACTAACAGGTACTCGCTTCTTTTGAATTGCTACCCGGTATCAACTTTCAAGGACCATTTTGACTTTCATTTGTGCGTACCATCGGGACATGTGCCTGGTTGCCCATCCTTGTAGGCTGCTACATATGGCTTTATCAAAAGTGATGTAATGGACAAGTGGGAGACCAGTTCAGTTGTGGTTGCTTTTAAAGAAAGTCGAATTGAATTACCGTTGACTTGTCAGTCAATTAGTCAGCAAAGCTCAGTTCATTAGCCGACAGTTGAATTCTTAAGCCTGCGCACCTGTATTGTCAAAGAAATAAACTGAACTGAAACGAGAAAGCGCCTAGGGGCTGGCGTGCTTGGTATATCACACCAATAGAACGAGCCAGCAAACAATATTGTATTGTACTTTCCTATATTGAATTTATTTGTTGTCAGAACGCAACAATTTACATTTTTGATAGCATGCACATTGTTATAAGACTGCATTGAGTGTCATTATTCATAATGTTAGGGTTAATCGGGTGTTTAGAAGGAGAGAACACTGGGAGGACTGATCAATAAGAGATTTTAAACATAAACATCGACAGGAAGTTCTTGGTGTCCTTTACCGGAAGGACGAATGGATGGCTCGATGTCTCAGGTTATGTCCAGCAGGCGGTCGCACCTGAAACAATCGTCGCAGCACATGACGATTATCAGCTACTATGGCCGAGCACAAGTCGTCGTCTGCACGGCCGACCAGGCATTCAATAGTCGGTGAGTCAGGCGGTAGGAACTCGGATCACTTAATCCTACGGCTGAAGGTCTTAAGTCGGTCACGTTCTTAAGCTTTCAGGAACCCCCACCAGGCTGGAGACGCATACACCATCCATGCCCGTAATGTATTTCGTGTTACCACATGCACGGCCATTTTGGGCATGCCTCGCGAGCAGAGGGTCTTCAGCGCATAAACGGAGGACGAGCAGGCCCTACATACAGGATGGGTCAGCCTTAATGGTCCGACTTACAGGTAAATAACTCCGTCAATATTTGGAATATTTATAATTCATGCATCAAATCAAATATATTTCACTCTAGTATTAACTGAGAAAAAGTCGAATTGGTACTAGTTTTTAAGTTTAAACTAAGAAATGTATGGGACAGCCCTAGCTGCCCTATATTGTTGTCGTTAGTGACGCAAAATGGCGCCGTTGACAGACGATGATCGAATTTTGTCTGTCTGTCTGTCTATCTCTCGATCTCTAGATCTCTAGATTCATCTCAAGTCTAGCTCCAATATATTTATTTTTATTAACGAGCATGAATATATGTGTGGGTGCGAGTATATAATGATATACCTATAAAATATATTATATGCATGTATTTTTTAGTATTTAGGCCTATTATACGCTTTAGTTAATAAATAACGTGCCCACACAGACATGTATTTACATGAACTTCGTCAGATTAGGCCGACATCAAAGCAATTCTTAGTAGACATCAAAGAGTAATTATATTTTCGTTTATTATATAATCTGATAGTTTACAATTGATCAAAGATGAAAGATGAGTAAGATATTACTTAGCATTCGGAAAATAAAAAAATGTTGTTCAAATTCACTTCTCTTGGCATCACATGTGCTAAGACGTGAACACCACCGCTTGACTCACTCATCAATGATGCGCTGATCCATTTCGTTACATGATGTCATAATTCGATTTACAACCAGACCTCTTTGTGCACGACACTCAATATCGTAAAGTTTACCAGATTTAAACGACGGCTTTTTTGTGGTCAATACAGAATGCGTGATAATGGCAGGTGTTCAGTGAGCAGTAACTTAGCGAGATCTGTGCGCAGGAGCGTTATCCTGCTCTAAGATGAAAATTACTATTCAACTTTCTCACGAATGTCTCACAAAAGGTTATGCATAAATAGGACATTCTCAGCAGGGCCGTACCGAGCGATAATTGCGCTCTGTGCCAAGCATCGATCTCGCGCCCCTACATTATGAAAATATTGCATTTTATGGAATAAAAGGTTATTTCATCCTAAAATTTGCTCCCTTGCCACATTTGTGCCCTGGGCAACGGCCCCGCTGGCCCCCCTCTGTACGACCCTGGATCTCAGTGCCATTGTTGAAACGATCTTAATACCAGGTTCGATTAAACAGGCGTTCTTACGACCGAGTGCAGATAAGACTGGGGTTACCATGTGTCCGGGTTTCACCGAACATGTCCTCTTTTTTGGGTACTCTGCCCTTGCGTCCAGAAATAATGGTTTTTGTCCGGGATTTCCCTGTCCGCCCCCGTTCTTATTGTTTGCCATTCCATCACACGGTGCTTACGCTGAACGAGTATTTTACTCTGATGCAAAGTCAATGGGCAAAGGAAAAGGAAAGAAATAAGATGCTCGTTGAATCTGTCGCAGTAATTCTGTTTCTGCAGCATAACCTTAGATCATTTATGTCATGCACAGAATTTCATACATATCTCAGCAGCCAGCCTAATTTCATGAAGGCCATCGGCTCTTCAGAGAAATACGGTTGGGCTTAGAAACAGGCGGTCTACGGTCTCAACCTCAATTTCCTCAATACCGGACGATTCTGGTGATAATGACTCAGAATGTGAAGTCACAGCTGTTTTGTTAGTTGGTCACTATTTGTTTCTCAATGTAATATCAATGTAATGTAATGTGTACTGACCACACTAAATAAGGTTTATTATAATTGAAACCATTTACAATAATAACAATATTTTATGTAGTTTGACTTTGCTTTTATTTGTACAACACTTAATATTGGCGTAGCACTAGGAGCCGGCTACGGAGTGGCAACAGGATCTGATGAACAGTTTGGGTGTCCTCTTTGTCATCTGAGAACTTATGGTAACCCTAGATAAGACGTTTATCTTCGTCGGAAAACTTCATTTTGTCGAGGTTGTCGTGACGTCATTGTTGTTTAGGCTGGCCCAGCTTTTAATTATATATATTTTGTGCATCATCTGCCTAAACCGTCAGGCGTTACTAGTCTGAAATTTCATTGAAACTAATGGTTATATACATTACTCAGGATAATTAACTCTGGGACGCATTTACTAATGACTCACCTCCATCACGGTTAATCTCGTGTCATTTTTTTCAGCCTGTATAGGCTACCTCATATCTAGTGGGTATTGGCAGCACTGGGTGTCTCATCACATATCCCATCTATACACGCTCACGAAAGACAGGCTCACCTCTAATGGCCCTGTCACCGAAGATGCCATTGCATGTATGGTTGAGTGTATTTTTATGCGCCTCTCCCGTCCATGAACAATGGCTGTCTTCCAATCGTCTTCGTATGAAGCAACACAAGACCCAATTCATCTAACTAGGTAATCACGTTGTCAGTCTATATTTGTTTAATATTGTTTAATATTGTTTATTTAAACACTTAAGGCGCAAGCAAGTAATGTGACTGTTTGGAAGGGCTGTTAGGGGGCGAATGAGGTGGCTGACATAATGTATTGATTAGACGGTTGATTGCTTGTAATCGGACAGTTGCTGCTGACTTCCGAAGGACACGAACTGTCGTTTTATGTTTTAATTTTTACACTAGTTTAGGCACTGTATATTATGTTGTGAATAAAGAAAATTCAGAAAACAAGAGGACGTGTCACGATCCTTGGATGTTCGGTAATCTTAAAACTCAGGCAAAAGAAAGTTGAAGATTACACACGTACAGCATTCATAGATTGAAATAGATCTCTCTGCCGTTGATTTTCCAATGTACGTTACTCCTTCTCTGTCCGTGATTGGATTTAATCTCGATTCCGTAATTTCTTTATCAGATAATGAATCGAGATTAAATCCAATCACGGAGGCGCTGAAGTTCCAATGGGGACCATTCCAAGCAGTTGGGCCAACAACCGAAACAATCACGATGCTGCAAAATTGAGGTCCGAGATAAATGTGAATATAAGATTCTGAGCGTTCCAATACAAAAGTAACGGTTAACATATCACTGATTGGTCGTTTATTTTGTGGACAATACTCAGGAAATTCTTTCCAGTGACTATGAAACCCAAGTCTCTGTAAAGTTAATGGTCATAAATGCACAACGCACACATAATTTTTAACATCACAGTATACATGTAGTGTAAATGCATTGGCGCCGTGCATGTAATGCCTTGCACATAGACGTGTATAATAATATATAATTCATTCACGACCTACGCAATCTCTTCAACTTCTCAACAGCGCAATTACGTTTTTATAATTATAAGATAATTATAAAAGTGAATATATTGCCAAAAATCGTTTAGCTTCGACGTGAACGAGGCAAGTAAATCACGTAGTCTATCTCCAATTCAGGTCGCAAATCAAATTAATTTGCTATCGGTTGTGTGGGGGTGATTGGGGGCCTCATGCGTCTCCCACACGAGGCCCCTCTTGCTTATAACGGAACGACAAGCAATCATTCAATCAAAAATACTTGATAAGCCTACTTGAGATCGGTTGTGTAGGTTTGTTCCTTGGTGACAGAACGAACGGATGGATACGGGGAAAAATATTTCGCTTGCTTTCGGCTTGAATCAAACAAATATCTAAATAAACAGTTTCGTTTCTATAGCGGCGCAAAAGGCATGCTCAAAGCATTGACGTTTACGAAGACCACACAACGCGTTCAATAATTTCAACGCCGTTTTGTTTTATCCAACGACAATGTAGTCTATTGTGGTCAATTATGTCCAAGTTTAAAAAGGTAGCAAGTGAATCTGTACCACAAAATGTCTGACTCCACACCATCATCACATGTGGGGCATAAGAGGCAGTGTAAAAATATTCCCACATTGCCGGCAAGAAATGGCCCACGTGTAATCCGCTATTGTTTATCACTGAAGTCAAACATGATAAGGTGGGCTTCCTAACATTTCCCTTGTGATCCTTCCTCAACCCCATGATTGTCTGTATATGCTACGTGTTTATGGCGTTATTGTTTTAAATTATCTTGGAAAAATCCACCCTGTCGTCGTTTATTCCAGCTGATATGTAATCATTGCAAACTCGTAGGGGAGAGTGCCCCAAGATGCTAAAGAAAGTTCTGTATTACATATGTGTTGATTGCAAGAGAAGTACATTTTGGTGCCTAATGTAAAGGTTGACCCTTAATAAAGCAACTGCAACAACTACAGAAGTCAATTCATTAAAGATCATTTTTGTCAATAAAATAGTACATGTCTTCAATTCGGGCATTTTAGGAACCCTATACTACAAGACGCCTCTAAGATGGGCATCTTGAAACAATGGAAATTTACTAAGACAAATGTAATGGCAATCCTGCATTTTAGATTAGAGCAGTAAAGCTTTAGGCCCACACGAACTAAATCAACATTGCCATAAGATAATAGACCATAATGGTACTAAACATTTCAAACACAAGACACAAAACTAGTATAGCAAGTCAATGCTGGGTCCATCGTTATTTTACTTTTAAACACAGTTTGGCTTAATTACTAAAATCGCACACAAATCCCTTGTAGGTCTCTCTATCTGTACACTCTTCATGACAACAACCCTTACCATTCTTGCATTCTACCCATTTCTTCCAGCAGCATTTTCACCAAAGCTTTCACTACACGTTAAACATTTTCTCATCGCAATCGCGGTCAAACTTGAGCTTGTTTTAGTTGTCTTCTTAGGTTGAGGGTACGGTGCACCGCTTTTTACTTTTCTCCTCTTTGGTTTGTCTTGTCTGCATGTAAGTTTCTTTTGTCTGCACATAGACCTAAGTTTCATTGTACTCTTTAGCTCTTTCACTTTGTGTTTTGCGGTAGCATCTTGTAACATCTGTGCTTCCTATAAGCTTACGTTCAAGACACCAATGGGCTTCTTCAAACCTCTATGTTTCGTATAAGTTTAGGACGCCGATGGGCTTCTTATAATCTCCGCGTCCATCTTAATTGACGCCATTTTATTTAATTAGGCCAATGTTTACAAGTTCGATGAAACCTTCGTAACAACTAAAAGTGAACCCAAAGCAAACTTTGAAATGAGCGCCTGGATAGTCCATGAAGTTAAAGAAAAAATGAAGGCGATTTATAGATATACAGTGATGTAAAAGTAGTCAAAATCGAAAAACTCGATAATCGAACCAACATCTCGAATATCGAAACAATGCTGCCATGGATAACGCGCAAGATGTCGCTACATGTAAATGCGCAGCTAAAATTTATGAACCTGAGTGTTCCTAAACGATACAGCATTCAAGGGGTGAGCGTCTTAATTGTCATAGACACTTTATATCACTTCCCCTAACTTGCACAGTGTCAGCACAAGGGCGCTTTAATTTGATTCATATTTATTGGTATTCGGTAGCTTCTATAACAAATCAGCAATTATTCCCACTTCTGTGTCAAGTGCATATACGGTAGTTCGGACGAATTTTAAATTTATTTCTGCAATAAACTGTCGTATCGATTGAGTATCTGACCACTGAAGGACCACTGTGCTTGAATTCAGTTCAACAGCATGAGACAAAGGACAATCAACAATTTCGTGGATCCTCGAGACACTTCATGTCAGAGGGGGCAGTAAACAATAAGATGGTCCGTCTATAAATGAAGGAACGCAATCACAGGATTACGTAGAGTTCAATTTTTTCTGCACCTGGCACATTTCTCTATTTCTTCATCAAAGACACCATAAAGATGGCTCGTCAATCGTTGGTGTTGCTGCTTGGTCTGGCGTTGACGACCTGCTCTCTGACGACTGCATTCGAATCTGGTCCAGAATTGGTCGCAGTTGGTGAGAAAATATTAGATTCTTACATATCACGATATCGGAGATATTCTTTAAAGATGTTACCTAAAATGTTTTCATACGTTGCCAGTTATCATCTTTTCATCTGCATTGTTCACTGAACGCATTTAAATCATTCTGAATAAAGAGATGTTCAATCTGCGCAATAAGTTCGCAAAGTAAATGTTGCCTTGGTTGATAAAACTGGTTGGCATTATTTCTCGTATATTTTAACTAAACAACATTTTCTGTAGCAACCCGTGCTCAAACACTATACGGCAGATATCTTCAGTGGAAACGCGATCAGCCAGCTGATAGCGACACATCATTTGCCACCTTTTACGATTCGATTAAAGGTGAAGCTGAAAATCAACAACAAGCTCAGCGAGAGGCTGATGACGATGCGCCAAGGAAAACATTTCAAATGGGTAGGCTCTGCGTCTGCATTCTAACCATGTGCTGCTTTTGTCTTGCGGTCAAATTTAAGACTTTTATGCCATACTTAGACGAAAGGTTCAACATTCTTAAGATAAACAATCAATATTCAACACAAAATAACTAAATAGCGATTAATCAAATGGGATTAACCACGAACAGTGAATGCAGTTGCCAGTTTGAGACATTGAAAAAGTTTTAAAGAGATTGGTTACAATTAAGTATAGCCATTTTTCAATTTTCTTGTCTTTGTGGCTGAAACCTTGGAAGGGTTATATATATAAATGTATATATAACCATAACCATAACCATAGCCAAGTGTTTTTATTGTCTCCAAAACAACAAACAAAATTATAAAGTGTTGACAATCAGCTGGGAGGCAATAGGGACTAACAGAAACCCTTAAAGGACAGAAAATCCTGTAATCAGGGTCACCCTTACATTAGATTGATAGTTGCAGTTGGTTAGGTATAAGAAATACATTGGCAATTCGTTAGAAACTTTACCAGTTAGTTATTCTATACAATCATGATGAAGACGATAAAGACGCGCAATGAGACATTTATAGAACCTTTAAAAAATTCCTCAATTTTATTTTAAATTCGTTAAGACTATTTAGAGAGCGCAATTCAACCGGAATGACGTTCCATGCTTTCGGGCCAGCGCATTTAATCGAAAACCTTCTAGTGTTTGTTCTCGAAAAGATAGGTCTATAGTTTGAATAAGATCGTACCTTATAGGGATTGACTTCAGAGAGAGGTGAGAAGTAGTTGTCGAATACTGAAGGTAGTTGATTGTAGGTATATTTGTACATGAATTCATTGGTTTGGAAGATCAATAGCTGCTCAACTTTTAGAATACGTGTTTGTTTGTAGTAGTGGTCAGTAGGGATAAGGTAATGTGAGCCGTTGATTATACGGAGGGCTCTTTTTTGGAGGATATTTAATTTTTTCAATCTTGTTGGATAGTTTGAAGCCCAGATGAGGTTGCAGTAAGTTAAATACGGGCTAATCATTGTGTAATACAAAGATAAACGTATATTGATTAGCAAGAAGTATGAAATTCGTGACAAGATTCCTATATTTTTTGCAATTTTTACTGAGATATGTTGTATGTGTTCTTTCCATGTAAGGTGTTCATCTATATATATTCCCAGGAATTTGGCTGATGTTACTCTTGGCACAGGAACATTATTAATAGCAAGAACTTCCATGAGCTGGGGCAATTGCTTTCGATGAGAGCTAAATAATATATAGTTAGTTTTGGTAATATTTACGGATAATTTGTTAGTTTTGAACCACTCGTTGACATGTCTATACATGTCTATATATATGTACATATATATATAGACATATATATATGTACATATATATATAGACATATATATATATAGACAGGGAACCCACGTCATTTTGTCCCTCTGTCATGTTCAGGATTCAGCCTTGCACAAATTCTGAATAACTGATAGCATTTTAATATGGTACCTTTTAGTTATTTTTTTCTCATCTTATTTCTGCTTTCATTACTGTACTTCATTTTATATGTTACATTATACGGCATATGATTATTGAACGTCCACACGATCGAGTGGGATAAGTAGTATGTAACCTTCTCTTAATGCGGAATCTGACACCAGAGCACAGAAAGAGCGTTGACTTCATGTTCCGATTAGTTCAGTATAAATACGATTAATCTGATGTCCTAGTTTTCATTGAGTGTCTGTCGGTTGCCGCAAAGGTTTCGCTGTTAGTTGAGACTTCAGCGTATAGACTGTAAGCACATAGACTGTAAACACATTTGGTAGACATGAGCTGTCTATGTCATATTATTTAGAAAAATTCGATGTAATAGTTATAACGCATGAAACAATTGTTTTAGCAAATGGACGATTCACTATACAGGATTCAGCTATACAGTTCTGCAACAATGGAGACCTATTGACCAGCATCGTCGAAAAGATACAGCAACTGAGGGTTGACCTATTTGATAGGCTAGATAAAAAAGTTGAAGCTATTCACGAACTTCTTAATGCATCGCTTCAAGAAATTAGAAGTCAATATGGCGCCATTAGTTCGAGTCAACAAGAGATTGACAAACCTCTCATACAACAAGATATTTGCATAAGGCAAGGTCAAAGTATTCGCGCGCTACTTAATGTATCGTTTCAAGAATTGAAAGGTAAGCAAGACAGCGTTTTGACCAGTCTACAATTGATTGACCGACGCTCCAAAGAGCACGATATCTGCATAAGACAAGGTCAAAGTATTCATGAGCTTCTTAATGAATCATTTCAAGCAGTTGACCAACGTCTCCATGAACACGACATCTCCCTTAAGAACCGAACTCACAATCTGTGGAAAATCGCAAATGGTAAAGTTAAACTAGTAATCACTGTCAGAATCTTGAATTTTAAAATATATAGTTACGGCAACACTCAGCGCTGAGTTCTTTTAGTTCTGAGTCTACTTGAATGAAATAATTGTTTAATTTCAAGGCCTGTTTTTGAGTGAAACAATGATTATTAACTTGATTTTAATGCTTCAGATTTCAATGCAAATCAATGGCCCCCGTATTAACAACGGTATCATAAACATGATCATCATAATTGTAATCATTCAATATATGCAAATGATAGCATAAATTTTATTCGATGAATGATAATATTGTTATTGTAAAACTTGTCATTAGTATACTGAGCATTAGTACTACTTTCATTATTACTGATTCTCTTCAAGAAATGAAAAGTCAGCATGAAACCTCTATGACAAGTCTTCAAGCGATTGACCGACGTCTCCAGGAACACGACATTTCCATGAAAAACCAAAGTCAGAATATGTGTATACAGTCAAACGGTAAGTTGAAACATGTCAAGCATTCTGGCTACAACGACCCTTTAATAAAACTGTGTTTGCTCCACTCTATTCTGAGTTTTATATCCATGTTTATTTTCCAGTATAACTGCGGTCATTAGCTTAACGGAACTTTGGTTATTTGTTTATTTTTTGGTTATTTCTTGAAATTTAATATCGCCCTTCTTCTAACATCTTTTGCTCAGAAGTGCACACGCCTCGACGGCGCAATTGCAGTTGTACTGCAAAGCAATTATGCGCGAAAGACTTGCTCAAAGTCTCTAACACAGTGACTGACGCCCCGGACGAGGTTCGAACGCGCCCACTCAGCACACACTGAGTGTTACGGGCCGACCGCTCTAACCGATCAACCACCGCGCCACTTCGAACCTGAACGCGTCATAATCGCAGACGTGTTAATGAATGTTATAGCAGCATAAAGATTATAATGATTATTTTTATAATGTTTATTATTGTTATTATTATTATCAATAGTGTAATTATTAAAGCCGATGAAACTGCGATTACCCTCATATCTGTGGCAATCTGAATGATAACTAAATGTTCACGGTCCGCGTGACTAAGACCAGTCACATGGTCATGGCAACTTGCAAACAAATACCTCTGAAACGTACAAAACCTTGGAAAAGTCAACGAATAAATTCGGTTTGCAAACCTAGCACTGCAATACTCTAACATGTTCGAACATATTGAGCAAAATTTTGCATTTAAACGAAAAATCAGTCGAAATGACGACGCAGTCGATCAATCGACTGTCATGACCGATAATATTATAGGCTACGCATAAATTTCTGCGCATGTCATCATATTCACAGGCACTTAATCGGTAAGTTGTAAGTAATATCCTGAATGGTTATGACGTAATGTATGTACTTTTTCAGGCAACTGTCGTTCTGCATCTGGTGTGTGTGATTGCTCTGATCTAAAAGCAAGTGGTCAGACTAAAAGTGGAGTCTACGAGGTGTGCGTTGGAAATCAACCCGATCGAATTTGTTCTGATGCGTTTTGTGATATGGAGACTTCCAGCCGTGCAGAACTGGTCTGTGTATACTAAAGCAAATTAAATATTGAATTGCACTAACTTATTTTGACACATTAACATGAACTTCTTTCTAACATAATTTTTTATTTCGTCAGCGATATCAATGCATTTATGTAGTAATGGTTAACTGAATGCTGTTTATGGTAGCAATTGTTAGCATTATGACAGTTTGTTGCATGTAATCAAAATATAAATTTCGCATAATTATAGGCCTACATTGAAGCTTGTTTAAAATGACGCTATCTGCATTTAGCTTATAAAATAGATTCTTGAATAGGCGTCGGTTGGTGTGAATATATTTGACCATGCAATATGTATTTTCCCTCGCAATAGAACTTTGCTCAAATCGTGTGAGATGCCTTCCCTCAGTTCAGTTAGGCCTATATCATCTTCTTCCGTTTATCTGTTTAGCAAGCAGGGCAGAAATAGTGTGCCATTAGAGTACTGTTGTCTACCTTCAAAAGTAACTTTAAACAGTTTACGCTGTTCTTCACCTATTTCAGCCTCATAGATATTTGAAATCCTTAATACTACCTTCATATCGACACTCTAGATTAGAGGCATTTGAAATGTGGATATGGCGATGAATGGAAAAAATCAGTAAGTTGTAAGTAAAAGTTGTAAGTTGTAAGTAATGGAAAGAATCAACTGGAAAGAGCACAAGACCAATGAAGAAATATTGAGGAGGGTAAAAGAAAAGAGATCAATTATAAAGACGATTCGAGAACGACAGAGAAGAGGGATGGGACACATAATGAGAGGAGATTCACTACTTAAAAACATCATACAGAGAAGAATAGAAGGGGAAAAAACAAGAGGAAGACCAAGAACAATGCTTTTAGACTGGATGATGGAGAAAGGTGGATACGGAAAAATGAAAGAAGAGGCTCAAAATATGGAGGAGTGGCGTCATTGGATATATGAACCTGCCTGAAGGCAGAGAACCAAGAAGAAGAAAATCGGCACTCTGAGCAATAATCAGGCAAGTTGAGACAAGAATATTAGTCACATCCGACGTTATGCAAAAAACATTGTGCTCAACACGCACTTTCGAAGCCAACAGCTGCCAACTTCTGCATAGAAACACGTGTGAAGCCCACTCCTTGATTAGCACCACAAGGAATTCTACCCGGCTCACTGCCTGCACTTAGCTCTCAAGACTGGAGTCTGGCGTCGTCATTTCGACTGATTTTTCGTTTAAATGCAAAACTTTGCTCAATATGTTTGACTGCCAGTGTTGTTCAAATGCATGAATCGTATGATGACTCTTCGTCTAGTAGGCCTAAGTATTGCCTTCGAACAAAGTAGTGTCCTCTGAGTGCAGACACGATAAAAGTGTCGGGTCTTCGGGCATTGTTGATGGATGGTGCAAACCTTTTGAATTCACTTCCCAATGACACGTGATAGTTCGCTGATATAGATCAGCGCAAACCTTCTCATGCATTATTTTGTTTTAAATATTAATCACCTTCGACGTTGTGCAAATAAATAATGTGCGCAACAAGCTTTGTTCGAAGCTAACAGCTGCCAACTTCTGCATAGAATCATGTGTTAAGCCCACTCCTTTGTTTAACACCACAAGAAATTTTATTCGGCTCACTGCCCTACATGTTTCTCTCAAGACTAGAGGTTGAATATCAGTGTTGTCCAAATGCATGAATAGTTTGATAACTTTTCGCCTAGTAATTATTGTCTTCCAACATACACGGGAATAGAGTGTTGGATCCTCGGACGTTCTTGATGTATTGTCCAAACCTTTTGAATCCCCTTCCCGATAGCATGTGTCAGTTCTGTAATGTAACTCGGTGAAAAACTTCTGGCACATTTGTTTCTCATTTCTTAATCACAGTAACTTGCGTCTGGTTTTTCTAAAATACCGGCGTTTCTAAGCGATTATGATATGTATCTGCAATTTTGGCACTTTTTTTTATTTCTGTGGATTCAACATTTTGTTATCGGAACGGCATGGGCCAATTATTCTGTTGAAAACCAGAGTTTTTGTTTAAAATCGACTGTGACGTATTTCAAGTGTGGATCATCAGGAACAGCATAAAACATTATTGCATACTAAATTCAGGTTTTTCAGAGACGCAAAGACGGCAGTGTCAATTTCAACAGAACGTGGGCAGAATATAGACAAGGATTTGGAAATCGATATGGCGAATTCTGGCTCGGTAAGACTTATTAAAACTTCACACATATATTTCGCAATAGACGACAAGACGAAGTTTAGGCTTATTACAATATATTTTCAATATTTCAGGGATTGCCAGTAAAATCGCGTCTGAAGTTAATGTACTAATTGATAATTCAATTTGGCGTTGTTTAAACAAATCCAAACATATAAATTGTCACTTACTGCAGAGGCCTTATCTAAAAGATACATCCCGATATGTTAGGGTTGCGGGTTTTACGTAAGTTCAGGCCTAAATGTCAGACGCCGCCAATACCATCGCCAATGCATTTCTTTTTTGAGCTATCCATGTCCATCTAACACCCTTCACTCGACCATCATCTGTCTAGGCCTTCCGCTCCTTCATATTCTCTCCATCTACCCCCATTAGTCGTTGTTAACATTTTAGATGAATTGGCTTCCTTTCTATTTTATACAAACGTAGTGGTCAGTTTAGGGTGTCCCGTTAGTTCTTCATCATGACGCGGCTCTTAACTTAAAGCACACGAGCTTCTATCTGCATACTCGCCGTATCAAGACCACTGCATTCAATATCCCACTAAACTGAGGGTCTCGATTTTCAACCGGTTGCTTGAAAGTGATCATCAGATGGTGTCTTGCGCATTATAGAATTCATTAGATAAATTTAAATGGTCGCGATTCGTAATAGTATACGTGGTTAATTAAGATACTTGAAATCATTGTTTTATTAAGTAGCTTGACATAACTGCAATTTTTACTATAGAGATATATTGCCACATTACAGACAAATGAACGCTCTCGTAAAGCCTCTCGTCTCGTAATTCCAAGACACAGAATTGATTATATGGCTTTGAAAAACTATAGTATTCTGGTTGTTTGTACAATGCATCCCAAAAAAGTGTTATTAACATTTCCAACTAATATGAGGTGAGAATGACTATGACATTATTATTTGATCACGTGATTTCATTAAAAATGAATGTTAGATAAGTTTGCAACTACGAGGAGACACTGAATTATATTGATTTGGAGTAATAATTTTATGCGTGATTTCATTTCTTGTTGGCTTGTGCAAACAATGTTTTTGTTTAGGTAACGATATGCTTCATCTTCTGACAACAAAACGGAACTACAAGCTGCGAGTTGATCTGCAAGACTTTCAAGGAAATAAAGGTTTTGCGGAATATACGACATTTTCCATCAGTTCATCGGCCGATAAATACAGATTGACTGTCAGCGGATATTCTGGAAATATTGGTAAATAATAATCGACATTTTAGAAGGATATGGTAAAAAGTAAATATTGACCAGTTCCAGCCGTCCCAGAATAATAGTGAAATGATAAATTATTAGGGCGATGACAATGATGATCATCCTCATTGTATCGCTCTCTGCGAACCGCGCATTTGTAGCTTTGGCTGTCTGGTCATTGCTGACAGTTACACTGCAACTTTTATCCCTACACCTTGTCTTGACTTGACGCTCTTAGGGAGGGGTGTGACTTGCCGAAGTCTGTTCCGCGTTGTGAAAACGTAGCTTTCTACCAATGAACCATTTCGTCAAAATTACACAATGAACGCTCTCGTAAAGCCTCTTGTCTCGTAATTCCAAGACACAGAATTGATTATATGGCTTCCAAAAACTATATGATTCTGGTTGTTTGTACAATGCATCCCAAAAAAGTGTTATTAACATTTCCAACGTTTGTACACACAGAACAAACAATACCACTTCGATTCAATTCCAGCATTCTTATTCCTACCATACTCGAGGTAATCGATCTGTCTATTGTATAAATAGGCAGATCGATTACTTTGGCTATCGGGCATTATGTGTCGGCACGCTTTCCATGCTAGTCAAAGCTCAGTCGCTTAGCCATTTTTTAAATAAGACACCGATCAATAAGAAACTCCTCCCCAACTACCGTCTAGAGAACGGAGATGGAGTAGAACTGCAGTAGTCAAAGACAGAGACGAATTTGCTTTTGGGGGTGACCTGTCAAACGAGCATCCGACAAATCAGCGGCCAGACAAAAGAGCGCCCGACTATTAAAACTGTAACTGCCACACTATCAAATCCGCAGCTAAATCCAAAGAGGCTGGATGTGCAAATTATACAACTTAGGGAATTTCCTGAAAATAGTTAAAAACGAAGGCTTAAGCAAGACTGCTTTATCAACGTGGCCAAATGGGTGACCAAAGCTTATCGGACTTCTAAGCCTAAGTCAAACAATTGCATACTTCGGACTTGAAAATGGAAATGAGTTTGCTTAGAGTGGATGTGCAAAGAATGGATAGCAAAGACCAGGAACTTTAGAAAAACCGTGGAGAGGGTGTACGATAAGTTAAGTGACATCGACATTGCTGAATGTTGGGTTAATTTCTATGGGTTTTAACGTTTTACAATTGAAGTCAATTATTCATTACATTCGTGAATCGTTTATTTTTAATTGCGAAGTATTATGTTATCGAATTTAAGAACTGATGAATTTTTACTATTTTCTCTATAACAACGCAATTGTGGATCCATACTAGTCAGAGCTCAGTCACTTAGCCACCTTAAAAATACCCACCGATCAACAAGAAACTCCTCTACAACTACCGTCTAATTTCAATCTCTCTTTCTTATTCATGATCTCAGAACGAGTTGTTATCTCATACCTAAATAAATCTCTCGCCTCAAACAAGTTTGTGGACTCAACTCATTCTCATTCTGGTAAATTTCATATAACTCCACTCGAGCACTCTTCACCCCGCTATACAACAAATTTGTCGATGCTTTAGGTCCTCAACAAAACTATTATTGCTGCCTCATAAATCAAATCCGTTGACAGCCGGGTATACCCAGGCAGTAATGTTTCGATGTTACCCGTGCAAATGCCGTAAAGTGGTGCTGCAATCGGCAAGTTTGTATATACACCAAATGCACACATTCTGACAGAGATTATGTTACTTCGTTTTGAAGTAGGCCTACTACCGACTTTCAAGGATCAATTTGATGTTCTTTGTTGCGTACTATCGTGACATGTCTACGCCTCCTGCGCACATGTGTCTGCACAATACCTGACCTCAAGAGGTCACTTACTGTTATCCAAGTGTGGCCCGATTACAACACCCGTCATTTACCATCATGGCTACTTTTCTCCCTCGTCGGCGTTCTTTGGCGAGCTACAACACTCAGCTGGTCCTCACTGGGGACCTCAACTGGCGCCCATAGAATCAGTTGCAATCGGAGTCGATGAAATTTATAGCAGTCTTGAACGTATAGTGGGACGTTCGGTGCCCTGCGTTCGGAGGATCACAGGTTCGAACCGACCCGGAGTCACTGCATAGCGACCTTGGGCAAGTTGTTCACCCATAATTGTCTTTGAGGATGGCAACGGGAAACCACCTCATTTATCTCATCCCCAGGTGGCGTAAAACCAATGGACCTGCCTTCGGGCAAAGCACTCATCATCACTCACTCCGAGCACAACTAGGGTCAGCTTCGCTGCTTTCTACACTCGTGAAGTTTACCTCTTACGAGACCGCGTTGTTTGGTCTCATCATCGATGCTTCCTTCCTCTGTTCGTCATCTCGATGGCTTAATGCAAAATGTCGAGGGTTTCAACTTCAGTCGCGACGTATAGAGAGAATCAGAGGAAGAACGCGCTTACCGGTTGATCGAGCCTCATGGGTCCACTTCGTTTGAAGAATGCACACCTCCAACTGTGATTGAGGCCATCATAACACGCTGGTCAAAGAATCCAAAGAAGCTCTGGGCCACTTTCAATGATCTCCAAGATG
Source organism: Bimastos eiseni (assembly GCA_959347315.1). Taxonomy (NCBI): domain Eukaryota; kingdom Metazoa; phylum Annelida; class Clitellata; order Crassiclitellata; family Lumbricidae; genus Bimastos; species Bimastos eiseni. The sequence goes on from OY365820.1 coordinate 13,794,429, forward strand.
AACGAGCTAGATCCTGCGCCAACGCTTCTCGTGCAGGAAATACTCAATGATCACTTACCTCAGGATCCTGTGAGGCATGAGTAGATGTACAATCCGGATTTGAAAACAGGTGTTATATAAGCTGTTCTGCAGCCAGATAGGGCATGCACAATTTGCTCCGTGGAGGCCACGTTATTTCAGACTGCTTCCAAAGCCCGCATGCCGCGTGGATTCCCCGTGGCAGTTGCTTTTGTCTCGTGGGAGGTTACTCAGCCTACCCAACCACCACGGAGAAAATTGCGCGAGCCCTGTCTGGCTGCAAAGCAGTATATATAGCATTTATACCCTAATCCTCATAATTCATCTACTGGCAAATCTTTCTGCGTCTCAGAAGCGATCGATTCTCCATAAGTTTTTATACGTTCCTTCAAAGACTCAGTTTGGTTGACTGAGCGGACGTTGGACAATAGCTTGCTCGGATTTCTCTTGTATATACACATACATGCACACTAGATACATTTAGTATACATAGACATACAATCATACATAATATGTTCCTACAGGAATATATACATACTACATGTATATTAGGAGCATACGTATATACATACATACAATGATCCATGCATGCATTCATACTTGCCTAGTAAATGTATTACATGTCTAAGGCATAATATATTGTAACAAATGCCATAACATGTAATGCATGTACTATGCAATTATCTATTAGTTCGCTTAAGGTGTATGTTTTATCTAAAGTGTTTGAAAAAGTATATAATCAATGCCATCAATTTCTATTGCAACTTTATCAGAGCAAGATAGTTAGACATCTTCGTTAGAGAATACATCTCAGATATTAGCTTTAATGTGACTGAATGTATCAGAGACACACACTACCACATAATTATCTCCTGTTCTCAAATCACTGGATTGGCTAAAACTCCCTCATCGGATCCATCATAAGGTCTGATATCTTTCCTACAACGCCCTTCAAACCTTTGAAATTTGCTTCATTTTTGAACTTAACTTATATATGCAAACCAACTTCCTCAGTAATAACTTTCCTAAATTAAAGTTCAGGACCAAGTTATCGACCAAGAATGTACTGGCTCAACTAAACGTAATCTTTATCTCCAAACTTCTAAAGCGCCAACCGAAAGCTAAGCGCAATGCGTCAGCTAATTCACGAGCACTGTATCGAATCAGATGCGTTGTCTAAATTGTAGTCCAGTTGAGTTCGAGGCCCGATTTCCAGCGGGGTCCGAGCAGCTGTTAGGACATTTTTCGTTTATGGTGAGAGTTGGGAGGCAAAGGATCGTATGAGTCAGGATATGAGTTCTTGAAGAGATGGCAATTCAGTTTTGAGTGAAAGGCCCATGGGTGATAAATAGAAGAGACTGATGCAAATGCAGGAGGAATTTAAAAAAAACTATGGAATTCAGAGGGGGATTGTTACGGAGGGGTGGTGCAGTGTTGAATATGGCTCGGTTGAAGAACTGAGAAAAGTATTTATATGCCACGATATGCATTTGATTCTGTCACAGTGCAGAACCAAGTTTCTCGCTAGTTCGCAACCATGAAATAAAGACGATTGCATGGATGAATAAATCTACGAATTGTTTTATTTTATTAAATATATATTTTTTTATTATCACTAAATTGTCAATTTTCTAAGGTATTATATATAATTGTGATTAAAAGTAGAGGAGTATTATCGGAATAGCTGCATTTGTTGTAAATTTGTCGTAAAACCACGGCGGCTCCAAGAAGTTATTAAACTTTGCAATGCGGCTCCTCACCAAAAAATGGTTGGAGACCACTGGTGTAGTATGATCATGCACCCCTGACGTATGTACATGTATTCAGAGGATCTTCAGAGTGTCAATGCACTCACCGGTTGATCGTGGTTATTTTCGCCCAAAACACGCACACTTCGTATACCGTGACAGCGAGCGAGAACACTGGGAATCATCATCACTCGCCAGTCTGGACCATGTCTGAATCTCCTGTACGGTTCTCTGCAGAGGCGTTTCTGGAGCGAATCCAGGTCAGGATCTCATACATTCGGAGCGCACCTGTGGATTCCTCTCCATCAGTGTTATTTATCACGAAATACCGGTTTTCTGCTTCTCAAGTTGAGTTGAGTTGTGTTGTGTTGACACTAGTCTCGACTCCGCGACAAAGACATATTCTGGCTTGTGGACATACATTGTAGTCTCTCATTGCTGTTACTAGCTTAACAGCTTCGAGTGGTTTCATACATTCTTTCTTTTTGTATTTCTCTCGCTCTAGTATTTGTTGCGAATTCTTGTTTGCAAGTCAAATTGACCGCTGTTACTCGATCCTCTTAGATTCCACGCTTAGCTACTCTTTACATTGGGCGAATTTCCAAAATCGGCACCATGCCAAAAGAGCGCCCGACTATAGAGCACCAAACAGAGAAGCGATAACACAATTATACAAAAAATTATTTGATATACAACCCTTATTGTCAGTATAATTTAATTGAAGCTGTACTTTTATACTTGTTATAAGCATTCAAATAATAATCTTTTATTATTATGATTCATAGGCATATATCATTTCATGCGCATCAACTAGTGTAGTGACAATTAATTATTTTTCGCTTACAACTAATTTGCCATGGGTTATTTGTTTAGGCCTACTGTAGGCCTACTTCAAAACATGTTTTGAAGCTTATTTCCAGAAATTAAAATATGAGCTCAAGTTTTTTTTAATCGGGCGTTCTAATGTAGGCGTTTTTTCACCGTCGCTCTTTTAATAGTGGGCGCTCTTTTGTCTGGGCGCTTATTTGTCGGCCCTCTTCTGTCAGCGCTCTTTTGTCGGACATTCGTTTGACCGGTCATTCCCAAAAGCAAATTCGTATCTGACTCTGACTACTGTAGTTTCTTGTCCATCTTCGTTCTCTACATTCGATCGGCATGCGCCATGTTTTGCACGTGTTGCCTATTGTCCAACGGACCTCATAAAGTATTATTGTTTGGTTTCACGCTGAAATCTTGACGTTGCTTCTGTGTGATCACATTGACTCAATGCCCGATTTTGTAGCAATATTATAACTCAGCATTGCTTAGAAAATCTTAGGGTCGATGAACATCGGACGATCTCGAAGATTATGAACTGGGAGAAATATTTATCTAAAGTGTCTGATAAATTCTGTTGCACCTTTGTAAGAGCAAGGCAGTCAGACATTTTTGTCAAGCAAATAGGTCTCAGTAGTTAGTTTAAATGTGGTTGAGTGTAACAGATATGTGTTCATGCTAATTGCAGGTGACAGTTTGACTTACCACAGCAACAAACAATTCTCCACTCCAGATACGAATAATGATAAATATGGAGCCCGTAAAAACTGTGCCCAGGAAAATGGCGGCGGTTGGTGGTTTGAAATTTGTCACTGGTCTGGTCTTAATGGAATATATTATCACCAACATAAAATTTTTGATGGATATGTTGGAATAAGTTGGTATCATTGGCGTAACTCCCGGTTTTCGTTAAAGGCAACGGAAATGAAACTCATTCCAGTGGCTTAGAACACGCAAATTTATTGTGTTTTTTAAAACAAGATCCACTTGGTTTATCATGGCCTAACCAAACTTTATTTAGACCAATCTGTTTATGTTACATGCTAATTTTTTTAATTAATTGTAACTGTAATCACATAGTTAATGGAGTAAATGAGCAGAGATTGATTCGATTGTCTTGATTTTGATTGTGCGGATTTAAAAAAGCTTGATTATTTCTCTCATAACGAAGTTTACCTATGTACGAAGTGTATGTTCTATCGTTGCAATATATTTTGCTGGTACGCGAGAGGTTTCTTCCTCAGTTTCCATGGAAAAACACTGGAAATGATCTTTATGTTACAAACAGTGGTTGCAAACATCATCCTTCTTTTTCTCAGGATGTGCTGCAAATCACTCAACTCGCAAATTATCACACAATGAATCAGTCTCGGTAAATTACTTATTGGAAATAACTCACATTTAATTCGACCAATTTGTTGGCATAATAGAGCAACCATAATATGACCTTACATCATTATGGTTGCAAATATTATTTACTATGCGCTTTCGACAAATCTATTGATTGCACTGTTTCTAGTTATTAGATATTATTAAGACGACATTCTCAAATGACAATGCAATGAATTTGGAGAAGTTAGAATATAAAATGATTTGATAAAAAAGCTTGATCTTATTATTGGCGCAGTTAATATTCTCTTCTTCGGAATGTCCTCTCATTCATCATTCATGAGTGGCATGTTGGCCGATTGGTTAGAGCGGTCAGCCCGTAACGCTGCGTATGCTCGCCCGTCGTCCGGGGCGTCACTGTGTAGGGACTTTGAGCAAGTCCTTCGCACACAATTGCTCTGCAGTACAACTGCAGTTGCGTCGTCGAGACGTGTGCGCGCTTTCGAGCAGTATTTGTCGTGATAAAGTGCGTTATAAATGCCGAGTTGTATTGTATTGTATACAGTATTTATGTCGACATGTCTAACCCGATTTCCAACCCTTTGCCAATGCTGAAGATGAATGTTCGGTAAATTTTATGGGTGTTAACATTTTACGGTTTATTCATTACATTCGTGCATCGTGTTCTCCGAAGTATTTTGTTATCGAATTTAGGAGCTGATGAACTTTTATCAATTTGCAATGGTTGTGACATTAACATTTCAATGTCACTTTAAAGTACTGATCATATATAATCTTTTCCAGAATCTATATTTGATCAAATGTTTGTTTAGACGCATAAACAAATGACGAATTAGCGTGTTTAATTTTTGTCAATTGCTTCTTCTAAAATCAAAGTTTTTCACACTACATGCAAATAAATAGCGTCGAATTGCTCTAAAATTGTTATTCCTATGCCCGCATTAATCTTCCAGATGAAAATATCTTGACATTTATTTACATGAAATATTTGCGCAAAGGTAGAAATAATAATGTTAATCTATCTTTGCCATATTTTCCACCTCTACCACAAACGGCACTGGATCTTGTTATGAAATATAAGTTATTCTTATAGCATCGCTCGCAACAGTAGCCATCCAGCAGAACTCCCGTTCGATAACAGTGCGGGAAAACTAGGTCTCGATGAGATAATTTATATGTATATAGGAACAGATTCCGAATGAATCGAAACACGCTATTACATTGTTAAGCATAAGATGCCTGAAACAGATGGAGCTGCACCTGTGATTCCTGATTACTGCTCCATTACGTGGAAATGCGTTCGTGGTCAATTGAGTTGAAGTTCCTTGTGAGATATGTCGAGTTGAGTTTTCGTTGACTGGTCAGTCAATCAGTCTGTCAGTCGGCGAAGTTTATTGGTCGACGGTAGAAATCTGAAGTCTGAGTTCTGTACAGAGTCGTTTTTGTAATCATATTACTCAGATTAGCATCCCATGATTTAAATACAATAAATCGGCCTAATCTAACCTCCACGTTTCTGAATTATTTTGTCTTTGACTTCTCTTTCGACGTGGTACTTAAGTAATTACAGCTTTTCCTGTCCACATCTCCATCTCGTAACGATATACAGTCGAGATTATTCTTATTGGACTAATATCTTCAACTTCTTACGATTCACCGACTTGATAGTTCAACAATCAACTTCTGAAACAGCTCAAAGTATATTTTGTCGATCTCTATCAAAAGCTAAATACACTTGGAGGAGGATGTAGAGGCTGCGATTGACAACACTTATCTATCAAACACAAATTAAGCCTACAAATCCCAATGACTCAAACTCCTGTAGCTTGACATACAATTTGCATACCAAGACACAAGAAACCCAGAACTTCGTTAAGATCAGTCGCATAACCGTTAATGACGCCTACATTTTTGGCGTCACAAATGTGTTCTACCAGATAAAACCAATTTGATGGTTTAAACGCACAGTGCTCCTGCCTAGACATAATTGTGGCAGAAAACACAAATAACCGTTGACCAGTCGTCCACACTGGTCCTGAGTTTGTGAAGGTCTGGACCAATGTTGTGGTCTATTCTAACTGGTATTCTAATAGGCCTAATAACGCCCAGCCGCCAGCACGTGGGGGCGACATGGTTGGAAGACCCGTTGGCCAAACCCATCGAACTATTAACGTGCCAACAGAATGCAAATGATACCATCTAACCATAATGATGATGAAAATGAGAAAAACCACTGAACGAACAAAAGCTACAACTAGACCACGAGTCCGTTTTTATAAGAATAAAAGCACACAATTCTCCATCATTAAGTCCGAATTAATTAAATTAATAATTGCAATTTGACAGGCGTCCAAATTCTATACATGTACCATTGTACTTATAATATATGAAACATTCTGCGTTCTTGGTCATCCTACATGTGCTAGTCAGATTTGCTAGGAAGGATGATACTCGAATGATACTGAAGTGTTCTATAGATAATATTTCGTCAGACGGCGAGTGGACACTTTTTGGATATTCATGTGAAGAACGTCGCTGAGACTACTATGACTGCAGAAACAGCAGACCTCACAGTCTGAGCAGGATTGAGTCCATCGCTCAAAGTAGGCCTAATGATGTTCACTAGGCATTCGAGTATTGCTGCTGGGCGTGATGGCGCCCCAGATGCCACTCACACACATGTATACAGGAGCTAAAACGAAAGTGTTGACCTGCTACAACGGAGGATGAGGTGTCAGACGTATCGTGACACCTGAAGAAGTACAGGATCTGTGGCGGAGACGAGTTGCGGGTGCTGAAGGTGGAGCTGGAATTTCCCTCCTTGGGCATCAGCATGTACGAAGACGCGCACGCCACAGTTTGATGATGCGCTGATCCATTTTGTCTCATGCATCCACATTTCGATGACACAAGTCGTTGACTTCATGTATTAGATATCAGTAGGCCAGTTTCAAACGAGGCCAAACGGGCTCCCGATCAGCCGGCGTATTCTATCCAAGGTCGGACTCATCTTGCGGAACTGTCTTATTGACTCTGCTTCGTTCTACTCCAAGGCCTACTGTAACCCAGTGCCCTCCTTACACAGTCAGTCGTTCCTCGTTACTGTCCTCTTCTCGGAACCATCTGGTCCTTTCACGGACGTGTTCCTCTAACGCTCAGCCTAAAAGTTTTGCCACTCTAGAACCTTGCAGTTGGGATAACTACCGAAGCCCCACAGGATCGACTCCTCTTCCTTAAACCCTGATCAGTTCAGTAAGTACATAATAACTAATCTCTCATCAGTGATGAAAATATACCTGTCTTAGGCTTCAAAGTCTGCAAACAATAGTGACATATATTTGCGTTATTGTTCATCATATCATTAGCTCTTTGTTTTCACACAGAAATAAAACGATATTTCTTATATTAACTTGCAGCTGTTTCGCTGCCCTCCATGCAGTTTAGATTAGCTGACTGAATGTTCTATAATCACTCACTGCTTTAGCCTCCAACAATCGTCTTCAGCACTTACACAAGGGAATCACTCTGGCCGTCAACAAATGACACATGTACAAAACAGTACAATACAACTCGGCATTTATAATGCGCTGTATCACGACAAATCTTGCACGAAAGCGCACACACGTCTCGACGACGCCACTACAGTTGTAATGCAGAGCAATTGTGTGCGAAGGACTTGCTCAAGGTCCCTACACAGTGACTTCTCGAACGAGAGTCGAACCCGCTTACATGTAGGTGTTACGGGCCGATCGCTCTAACCACTCGGTCACCGTGTCACACCATGTACATACAAATGGCTCCCTAAGCTACAGTAAGACCATGTATATGCGTGCATCTGAGAATAAAAACAACTGTCTCTAATCTAATCTCTATGGCATACATCGTCGCTGAAACATTTCAGTGTCTGTCAAGCAATCGAGTATAGTGAATTATAAGACGCGGTAAATAGTATTCGCTAAAGGCATGACAATAAAACTGCGTCCATTGGCTAACAAAATATGCGGGTCTACAATCTATATAATATACATATTCTGCGTAATTTGGAAGAGGATCCGTTAAATAATGTTCCTTAAAATGGTATGATTAAATACCTGCATGCAATGACCTCCCCTTCTCTTTGTATGCATGGTAATTGCTGTTTTCTCATTCCTCTTCTTCTTCTTCTTTGTTTCCTTTCTCCTTCTCCACCTTCTTTTTCTTTTCTCCTGCTTCCATCGCCATCGCTACACCACGGTTGCTGTGACTGATACTGTTGTTGTTGCTGCTACTATTACGACAACAGCTAAGTAAGTTGTGATCTCATTAGCCTGGCAGGCTGCAAGACTATGAGAAGACATGCTAATGACGTCACGGGTACGGGATACCCACGGGTACGGGTCGGGTCGGGTAAGAATTTTGAGTACAGGTCGGGTACGGGTACGGGTAACGGTCCTGGGTTACGGGTACGGGTAACGGTCCTGGGTTACGGGTACGGGTCGGGTAGCAAAAACGTTCGTCCCGCAGACCTCTAATACCCGGGCAGTAATGTTTTGATGTTTCCAGTGAAAATGCCTTCTACGGCGCTGCAATCGGCAATACCAGGCAAGTTTGCCTAAACACCATGTGCACACATTTTCACAGAAATTATGTCACATCGCTTTGGAGTAGGTCGACTTTTAAGAATCAATTTGATGTTCTTGGTTGCGTACTATCGTGACATGTCTACGCCTTCTGCGCACATGTGTCTGCACAATACCTGACCTTAATCGGTCACTTACTGTTTTCTAAGTGTGACTCGAATACGACTCCAGTCATTTACCGTCCTGGCTACTTTTTTCCCTCGTCGGCGTTCTTTGGCGAGCTACAACACTCTCACTGGGGACCTCAACTAGAGCCCATAGAATCAGTCGCAATCGGAGTCGATGAAATTTATAGCAGTCTTGATCGCATGTTCGAACCGACCCGGAGTCACTGCGTAGCGACCTTGGACAAGCTGCTCATCTTTAATTGTCTTTGAGGAAGGCAACGGGAAACTTCGGGTTTCATCTCATCCCCAGGTGGTGTAAAGCCAATGGACCTGCCTTCAGGCAAACACTCATCATCACTCACTACGAGCACAACTAGGGTCGGCTTCGCTGCTTTCTACTTTCGTGAAGTTCACCTCAACGAGACAGCGTTGTTTGGTCTCATCATCGATGCTTCCTTCCTCTGCATGTTCGTCATCTCCGTGGCTTAATACAGACTATCGAGTGTTTCAACTTCAGTCGCGACGTATAGAGTGGATCAGAAGATCGAGTCTCACGGGTCCACTTTGTCCGAAACACGCACACCTCTTCTCGTGATAGAGGCCACCATAACTTGCCAGCCGAAGGATTCAAAGAGGCTCTGTGCCGCTTTCAATGACCTCTTGACTTAAAGAGTCGAGTTGCGTCTTATTATTATCGACGTCGCTCCTAAGGCGAACGAGCTAGATCCTACGTCAACGTTTCTCGTCCAGGAAATACTCGATGATCACCTACCTCAGGATGCTGTGAGGCATGAGTAGATGTACAATTCAGATTTCAAAACAGGTGTTATATAAACTGTTTTGCAGCCAGATAGGGCACGCACAATTTGCTCCGTGGTGGCCTCGTGTTTTCAGTCTGCTCCCAAAGCCCACATGGCGCGTGAATTCCCCGTTGCAGTTGCTTTTGTCTCGTGGGAGGTTACTCAGCCTACCCGACCACCACGGAGAAAATTGCGCGAGTCCTGTTGGGCTGCAAAGCAGTTTATATAGCACTTTCACTCTAATCCTCATAACTCATCTACTGACATGCCTTCCTACGTTTCAGAAACGATCGATTCTTCCATAAGTTTTGATACGATCCTTCAAAGACTCAGTTTAGTTGACTCAGTTTAGTTTAGTTGACTCAGTTTAGTTTAGTTGAGCGGAAGTCAACAACTAGCTTGCTCGGATTTCTCTTGCATATATACATACATGCGCACTAAATACATTTAATATAAGAGCTTACATAGACATACAATCATACATTAATTTATTCCTACAGGAATATGTACATACTACATGCACATTAGGAGCATACGTATATAATATACGTACGTACATACATACATACATACATACATACATACATACATACATACATACATACATACATACATACATACATACATACATACATACATACATACATACATACATACATGCATACAATGATATATGCATGCATTCATTCATTCATACTTGCATTCAATAATATATGCATGCATTCATTCATTCATACTTACATACAATAACATATGCATGCATTCATTCATTCATACTTGCCTGTATTACATGTCTAAGGCGTAATATACATGTATTGCAACAAATGCCATAACATGCAATACATGTACTATGCAATTAATCAAAAGTTCGTCTATTTTGTATGTTTTATCTAAAGTGTCTAAATCAATGCCTGCAGTCAGACATTTCTGTTGCATCTTTATCAGAGCAAGATAGTTAGACATCTTCGTCAGAGGATACATCTCAGATGTTAGCTTTAATGTGGTGAGTGTATCAGAGATGCTTTTATGCCAATTGCAGGTGACAGTCTGAATTATCACAACAACCGACAATTCTCCACTCAAGATTCGGATAACAGTGGATATGCTAATTATAAATGTGCCCAGAAGAATGGCGGCGGGTGGTGGTTCGGCAATTGTTTGGATTCCAGCCTTAATGGCATATATTTTCACCAAGCTAGAGTTAATGACAGATACACTGGAATAAATTGGTATTATTGGCGTAACGCCTTAGTTTCGTTAAAGGCAACGGAAATGAAACTCATTCCAGTGGCTTAGGACCCATAGTTACTTTGTGTTTCTGTAACCAAAATCTATTCAATGACTTGGTTTATCATAGCACAATCAAATATAAATCATGTTGTGTAGGCCTACACTGCATGCCTTATTTTAGTAATTGTAACTGTAATCATAAGTCTGCTCAGCGCATCTACTCTAGCGTAACTGAGCAGACACTGCTCCGGTAATCCTGTTACGGTATAATGTTGCACTTGTTTATGCTGCATGTTCTATAATTATTAGCATAATTTACCTCTTAAGGATAGTTTTCTGTGTATATTATAACATTGAAATATTTTGCTTGTTAGCGAAAGGCGACTTCCTCTGTTTCCTTGTTCTACTCGATATTTGTTAATGAAATCTGTTCATGTAGCGCCCGTTTTATCCAATTCTCGATCATGAACGCAGATGCACAGTTTGCAACACGCGGGTTTCTATGATATTATAAATAAAAACGTAGGGATATTTACTATCAATTGGATATTCAGAATTTATTTTTATATGCCTCTGGGATACGAGTTTGGCCTATATACATTCCACATGATTGTATGCAGTGCTTTTTTGTAGAAAAAGGCGCCATATTGTTGAAAGAAATGACGCTAAAATTAGTTTTGACGAGGCTAATTTTCTCTTCTGCCAAATGTCGTCTCAGCTACCAGTACACTCCTATGGGGCCGTTCACATATTATATAACGTGAAAAATATCAATGTTTGGCCCACTCCCTACCCATAATAACATTATATAGCAACAGCTGTGACCCCCAACCCCTATATTATAAAACAGATATGCTGCCTACCCCTACACCATCCCAGTCTATAAGCACATTAAAACATATACAGTCAATATAATTGTATAGCGAGATCAGGTTGCCAACAATATAAACTTGGCTAGCACACCACACTCGTGAGAGTAGCAGGCATAGGAGAAGGAAAGCTCTTATGTTAAAACCTATGCCTCGCCTCTGACTAAAACAGCAGGGCCAGTCTATAGCCTGGAAACATGAGGAGGGTTGGTCGAGTTGGTGCAGATACATCGGGCGTAAAGAAATAGGACGTAAGAAATCCTATACATATCATGACAACACACCCCGGTGGTGATGGTGGTGGTGGTGATGATGATGATGATGATGATGACGACGACGACGACGACGACGACGATGATGATGATAATGATGATGATGATGATGATGATGATGATGATGATGATGATGATGATGATGATGACGACGACGACGACGACGATGATGATGATGATGATGATGATATCCTACCACTTGGTACTTGAGTAAAAATGTTGCTTTCGGTCTACTTCTCCATCACTTCATAATATGCAGTAGAAGTTACTCTTACTGGACAAAACGTCATCAACTTCTGATAACGTTCACCAACTTGATAGTTCAACAAACAACTTTTTCAGCAGCTCAACGTACAAATGTCAATCTCAATTAGTCTTTGTCTCAACGACTATACTCAAACCACTTGTCGAAACATTCGACTATTTCTGAGGGGTTACGATAAGCAGTTAACCCTTTAACGACCAGCGTTATTGATTGTACCTTACGTTTTGCTAAGCGCTGGTCGTTAAGAGGTCAAATCGAAGGCCGTAGGGAAAGTAAACAATGTTGTTTGATATTGGGACTGATGATGATGAGGAGGAGGAGGAGGAGGAGGAGGAGGAGGAGGAGGAGGATGACGATGACGATGAGAGTTCGTGTTCATTATGGGAGGAGGTACATGTACGTCTATGAATTGTTGAGCTGAAGTTGCAAGAGAAACCTCCCCATGCGACAATCCTGTGACCGAGAACCTCAATTGAGGACATCAAAATTGTCTCCTAATTTGTGTCCTTATAGCTGCATAAGCGAGACATTAGAAGTAATTAATGTGCAATGTTTCTAAAGCAGCTAAAACGGCTAACTCAACTTTATTTATTATAAGAAGGGCAATGGTCACCAGAGGCAAGGATAGAATAATGAGGTTGTTCAAATCACTGCTCAGGCAACAGTTACATTGCACTATGGAATTCCTATAGATAACACGATATGAAAAACTGGAGCAAGTGCAAATAGGAGCTAAAAAATTATTTTTTGTTGCAAGGATTTGAGCTACGAAGAAGGACTTAAAGGCGTGTGGTTAAAATATTAGATAGGAGGAGGAGGAGGGGAGCAGAGGTGACCTAGTTGAAGCCTGAAAGATTGTTCTTGGAAAGAAGGCGCATTAGGAAAGACTTGTTCAATTACTGAGCACCAAGCAGAGCAACTCTGAAGTATAATTATAAAGAAATGAAATCAACATTAAAGAAAAGATTCTTAAGTGCAATAGTTGTGGACCGGTGGCATGATTTTGGTCTGAGTAGACATTAACGCAGCTTAAAAGAGGAAGAGGAACCTAGAAGATAATATGGTATTAAGCTATATTAGCTTGCAGTGGTTCAAACGCATCCTTGTTATTTTGTCATGTAACAATAACATTGAGCAAATTGAGAACGTCGAGACAGATGTTAAAGTGGAAATGGAATAGTCAGCTGATTGTTGAATTACGAGTGAGAGATTAACCTGGGAACTGTATAGTTGCCCCTGGTTAATAAAATATTGTAGGCCTACAATTAGTTCAGGCCATACACCTTAATTTTCTCTCTGCATGGCTGCCGACGGTTAAATCCCATTCCATTGCAGTAATAAATTGTCATCACCCGTTTATACTATGTTTGTATTTTGTAATAATGACATTGTTGGTTTGAAATTAGATGAAAATTGTTACACGATGATTGCAGTTGACAATGTTAATGAACAATTCTACACAAAGGATATTTACGACGATGTCGTTACAGTTTAGCAACACTGTGCCATAACAATGATGATTAGCGTCGCCCTCCTCTTTTATCCAGGCTTGGGACTGGCACTGTCAGGGTACAAAGAGTGGCGAAGTTCCACACGACAATGATTCTCTAAGTCAGAGTTTCCCAAACTGTGTTTCGCGGAACCCGAGGGTTCCGTGAGGCGAAGACAGAGGTTCCGTGGAAAACTTTCGGTATGGACAAATGGAGGGTTTTACTCTGCAGGGTGGGCTTTTAAAAAGTAACCCCTTTAGGCTTTTTGCTAATATTTCGGCCAAAGGTAGAGAGATTAGTAAAAGACATTTTACAGGCGCGAAACCATTATTCATACCTGCATATAATGGCCAAATTCGAATGAAATATTTAAAACAGAACAAAAGTTGTATCACTTTTAATGAGTCCAGCCACGGTTTTTTGATGGTCAAAAAGCATTCAACGCAGGAAAAAGTATCAAAAACGATTTTACTAAGTCACTTAAATTCTCTCATCCTTTTTGGCTTTGGTCGCAGATTGTGGTATTTCTCGAACCTAGCTCCCCACACGTAATAATCCGAGGGGTTCAGGTTCGGTGAGCTTGGGGTCATTGGTTCTTCTCAATAAAACCAGGGCAATTGACCTTAGGTCAATCTCGCGTGAGGCGAGCAGTTTGCGCTGATGCCTCATCTTGCTGAAAGATGAATCCAGCTGGCAGCAGATACTTGCAATCGGATATTAATTGGAGAAGCAGCTATCAACATAATAAACAGCATCCACTTTGTCCTCCTCATCAACAAAATGAAGTTGACTTTTACAAACAAACAAGCGCCAGCCGATACCATAACATGTGGAGCAAACTTCTTTGCGTTCAATAATCAGTCGACCAGATTTGAGTTGTTTGACATCGGATTTCCTACCGCATAACCAAACACGATTGTTTTGGTTGCTGATTGGTGGATTGAGACATTAATTTTATTTCTCTTTGCCTGAATGATGGTCAGAGCAGCAACAGTAGGCCAACTTTTCTCTTCTCATAATAGGATACGATGTCAGTTAAGCTAATCGAAAATAATCATTGACTGTGTTAGTACAGGTTTATACCACAATGTGTGGATGGTGTGACCAAGAGCTGTAGGCCCTGTGTAAAGTTATAAGCAGTAGGCCTACTGTAACCAGAAATTGAATTCAATCTGAATTTTTACTGTGACCACTTAAACTTTCTAGCCAGTCATCAATACGATGTGTACCTGATGAGTAAATATCTATATCGAGAATTTAAAATGACAGATAGCCAACTATTCTAGGCTAATGTCTAATGATAGGCCTACATGTAACTTGGCGTTAAATTAAGTCGTTAAACATTAAATTTGATGTTCCTCGATTAAGAAAATGTAGGCCTACTGTTTGAGCTTTATCAGAAAACTAGAACGCAAAAGAATTCAACATGCCTTCAAGTGCTTCCCATAACTAGAAATTTCCTGTATAAAGTAGGATTCGTCATAACTTCCCAGCAATAATCAACTTATACTGTACGTAATTATATCCAGTTGTAGGCCTACTGCGCTTCACAACACCCGCTTCTATGTCGTCTATAACAGAAATATGACGGTGTTTTCGACGCGGTCTAGCCAATACTTAAATTACACTTTGTAAATACTTGACTGCACTATCTTGAAGATCTAAGATTTATTATCCCGAAGCTTAAATTTGTCTGTTAAGGATTTTGTCCAAGGTGCCTCAGCAGAATCGATTCATGGGCCTACCTGCAACTAGACAACTTTCTATTATGGTAGTGAGCGACGTTTTGAGGTAAAAAAATCTCTATAGGCCTAATTGTTTCAACGACTTCCTTGTCTATTTATTTTAAAACCATAATGAATCATAAAGGGCCATCCATAAATGACGTCACGCGCCCATGGGAGGGATGTCACAAATTTATGAAGATGCGTGACGTGAGGGAGGGGTCGGCAAAATGTGACGTCGCACCATCTCATCAAACTGCATAATTTCGTTAAAAACCCTCACTCAATTAAAATTTGGATTCTTTCAAGTTATTGCTATTAAACACTTTTATAAATTTAATTATTCTACCAAAATTTTTCATCTTGTGTAATGCATAATGAGTGTAATAATCATAATTTCTCCATTTGCCTTCGTTCTACTAGATGTAGTTATAAGTATTTTTACAGTTACAATTGGTTACCTTGATAATCAGAATTAAAGTTGCACATAACATTCTGGACATCTGGGTTTTTCGAGAGGGGTTAGAGCTTTGCGACGTCATTTTTGAGAAGGGTCATGACTTTTGTGACGACGTGTGATGCTGGTAGAGAGTGGTCAAAAATCGTCCAAATTTGCACGACGTCATAATATTACCTGGATGGCCCCTAATTCTTGATATTTATCGGTTCAGTTGTTAACCCCTTGGCTTTGAAGCAAATTACTTGTCTTCTGTTACAGCAACTATGTCGAAGCACGTAAATTCCGCTCTGCAGGATGTAAGTTTTGTATCGCCTCATCTACAGCGGATACGGCTCCACTATTAAGCATCTGTTTCCCGCCATGAACTAGAAATCCCAGTTAATGCGGACGAAACGTATTCTATAACTATTTATCGCATCCTGCCTGTCATGGCCTGGACATGGACAGTCAATAAAGACAGAAATACAGTAGATTAGCTCTAAGTTGTATGCTAAGTTGTAAGCGGGGATCTAAATATAATGACTGAAGTTCAATTGGCCTATAATATGGCGCTATATATGTTTTGTATTTGACGTCAATAATGTGCCAATGGCTATCGTTTAATGTGCCAGTAACGGGCAAAACATGAACACTATGAAAGTATAACACGGGTCAAGGATATTTACCCTCGGACATTACCCTCCCGGACATTCCCCCAGAATATTACCCTTCCTAGGACATTACTCCAGGTGTGCGTTGGAAATCAACCCAATAGAACTTGTACCGATGAATTTTGTGACATGGACACTGCCAATCGCGCATCGTTGGTTTGTGCTTCACTAATGAAATTAAATATTTCATTGCACTAAAATGCAGTAGGTTGATTAGACTCGTGTGACATTCTTGCTGCCACATTCGTATGCGATACGATGATCTGGACTCTCAGGAGACACATTGAGACAAGAATATTAGTCGCCTTCGACGTTACGCAAGACTCGAAACATTTGTTTTAGGGGCCAAATTCTTCGCAGGGTCATGTGTTAAGCCCGATTTCCAACACACTCAAAAATCTATTATACTCGAGTCACTGCCTTCATTTAGCCCTCGGGATTAGTAATGTATGCTGATGTTTTGTAAATGCACCAATTGCCTGACAGTTCCTCGCCTATACTTAATATATTAGGCTAACTAATGCTTTCGATAAAATTTACTCTGACAGTTGCTGAGCATTACACTGGAACAGCGCTAGGGCTTCGGAACGTTTTGCATTGTCGATTTTCGGCAGAGCTTTTAAAACGGATTGTCAATTACTATTCTTTTGGCAATAATTTTGTAATCCTAGTTGCAAATTTTAGTCTGGTCACTGTCTACATTTATCCCTCAGAATTAAAATTGTTTGCTGAAGTGGTATGTGGCGCGTTGATATTATCTCGACTATTTACTATTGCGCACGAGAAAAGGATACCCTGACTGTTACTGTGTTTTACACGGTGGCAGAGCTGGGCCCTTGAACGTCATCAATTTAATATTTGTTGAATTGTCGATTTTCAGGGTTTTCAGAGACGCAATGACGGCAGTGTCAATTTTAACAAAACTTGGGCAGAGTATAAACAGGGATTTGGAAATCTAAGTGGCGAATTTTGGCTCTGTATGTCTTTATTAAATTTTCGACGAACTGTTACCTAAAATCAACCAGATTAAGTTCACCAATACATTGTAAAAGTGTTGGGCAATTAAATGCAATAAGTGCGAATAAAATTGATTGCTGACGCAGATTGCATAAATATAAATTGCGATTCACTCCAGAACAGCGTAGTTGACTAGAGCTTCACTTGTCTGCCATGCATGTTTACTAATTCTTCTGGCTCTTTGCCTTCAAGGCAGGTGAAAATATCGGACGTTGGAATTCCTCTCGCTGCTAGACCTCTAGCTTGAGATCTCCACATCCAACTATCATCGATCATCATCTCTCTCTCTCTGTCTCTCTCTCTCTCTCTCTCTCTCTCTCTCTCTCTCTCTCTCTTCCTCTTATTCGCCTCCCTTATATTCTTCCTTCGATCTACGTTCATAACAGCGAGTCTTCCCTCAAGGTGTGTCCAATCCATTTCCTTTATATGACTTTTGTTGTGACGCAACAGGACCCAGTATCTACTCGTTCCCATCACTTATTCGGTTACTTTATGTTCAGTCCAGTTTTTTGTCCCATTCGTCTCAATGTCCACATTTCAGACTCATATCGCCTTTTTTTCACTGTACATGTTTCTGATTTGCATAGTAGGCCTAAAACACAAAATATCACCCTCTCTGTCACTCGGTTTTTTCAGAATAGATATTTGGACAAAATTGCTTAGATGCCGATCACAATAATAGTTTAATTTTGGTACATGTAGTTTATGTCTTGCAGAGGCGGCCGTTTTGATGCAGAACGTTTTAGGCGCAGATATCTGATACAATAGTAGTATAATGTAGGGCCTACTATGAAACACGAATTATGCTAAACTTGGAACTGGAATGAAGAAAAGAATCATGCTTAAATCATTAATCATGCTTAAATGGAAGCGGGCTGGATATGAAAAATCTAATCGTCGTGGAACCCTTTTAGTCACAATCTTTTCATCCATCCCTATTCCAATTAAAGGGCATGATATTTCATCAACCCAGCTTCCAATTAGGCATAATTATTTTAATCAATTTATCTTCCATTTAGGCGAGATTCTTTTCATCAAATCCGTTTCAATTTAAGCACAATTCTTTTCATCAATTCAGTGTTCATTTAAGCATTATTTTTTTTGGCTTCAATCCAGCTTCCATTTAAGCATGAGCGTTTTCCGTCAATCCAGCTTCCAGTTTTAACAGCATCTTGTTAAACATAATTCTTATCACCGATCACTCATCTACTAACGATATTTCCGAGGCTTAACCTGATTGGCCATGGGGAATAACATACGACTCTGAAGTGTTAGATTGTCATATAATATAATATTTATAGAATATAAAATATACAATGTTATTGTATCGGATATCGGCGCCAAAACGGCGCTGCGCCAAAAACGTACTGCGCCAAAACGTCACGTACCGATACCTTGTTATTTACGAGGCAGAAAGAATAGTACTGAATAGGACTTATATGTCTGATTTTATCGAGCGAAGATCAAATCAAATCCCAAAAAACTTGGCAATCCAATATAAGCAGATAAAGAAAATGACTATTATGCACATCTTACAATTATTGCTATTTGGATCACCCAGGAGACCCAACTAGGGATCGTAAGATCCAGCTGATTATGGCCAACTGAGGATGTTCGAAGTAACAATTAACAATAGCACCGATTTTTGGCTTAGAACTATCGTAAGTTAGTAAAAAAGCTATCATTTGGATAATATCAAATAAAAACTGACAACTAAACTTAATTAATAACTTAGCTATCATAGTCACAGTTATTGTTTCAGAGCACGAAACAAGTAGTTAGCAAATTGTAGCAACGCCAGCCACAAAGATCACTATGTGCAAACAATGTTTTGTATAGGTAACGAAATGCTTCATCTTCTGACATCAAAACGAAACTACAGACTGCGAGTTGATTTGGAAGATTTTCAAGGAAATAAGAGTTTTGCGGAATATACGAGATTTTTCATCAATTCATCCGACGATAACTACAGACTAAGAGTCGGCTTCTATTCTGGAACTGCAGGTAAATTTTAAAACAAAGTTTTAATAGGATATGCCACAAATAATATGGAAGAAAAAGCGAAGAAGATGCAAAAGAGAGGAAGAGGATGAGAATAAGAAAGAAGAAGGAATTTAATATTTCCATGAAGTGTGATGAAATAAATACTAAATGTTTTGAGATAAGTGGGCTGAAGCAAAATAATGAGGTCAGTAAAGTTGGTGGTGAAGTTGATGATGATACAGGTGACAAGTGAGCAATTCTGGATCTTTACCAGTTCCAACCGTTCCAGGGGTAAAATAATCACGAAGAAGAAGAAGACGAAAATGGAAACTACCATATTTTGCTCTGACACAGTCAGAAACTGAATGTGTCAGGGCAGTTGTGCTGACATCATTCTCGACTCCGCGAGGATCCAGCGCCAACACTTCTTTTTCTACTTTCTGTGGGTTCGTTTACCAACCCCTAGCATTGCTCCGATCCTTACATGACTTCGTTTATTTTTCTGGCAGCAGTCGCAACTGGAGGATATTGATCTGCTTCATCTTTCTTCAGTTTTTATTGAGATTACGTGCTCCATTAATATTTTCTGACGTCTGGACTTTCTCTCAAAGCCAGCTTCGAGTGGTTTCTTATTCTCTTCATCTTTGTATTTCTCTTGCTCTAGCAATTGTTAGGCGTTCTTTTTACAAATCAAATTGACCACTGTTACTCGATCCTCGCAGATTCCTCTTGTAGTTCTGGGGCGAATAGAATGGCTTCTTCCCTCGGTTGCTGGGCTGATTGGACGAATTCCCAAAATTCGTCTCTGTCTCGGATCATGCTGCAGCTATTAATCTCCGTTCTCCACTTCCGAATGCAATGCGCGATGTGTTGCACTTATTTCCTGTGGTCCGACGAATCTCATATCGCATTGCTGCTTTGGTTTCACGTTGAGTTCTTGATCTGTATCATCATATCTGTGTGATCTCTTCCGCTCAATGATCTTGTGGCGCTGGAAGATGGACTTCTAGTTATACGAGTCAACACTATTTGGAAAATCTTAGGATCAATAAACATAGGACAATCCAAAAGATTACAATTGCTGTGACTTGGGATCAATATTATCTAAAACGCCTGATAAACATATATATCATTGCCCACAGCATGACATTTCTGTTGCAGCTTCTTTAGAGCAAGTCAGTTAGATATTTTCGTCAAGCAGATAAATCTTAGTTGTTAGTCTAAAACTTTATGTGGTTGAATGTAACAGATATTATGCGTTCATGCTAATTGCAGGTGACAGTCTGACTTATAACGACAACAAACAATTTTCCACTGAAGATTGGAATAACAACGAGCATAAAGAGAGTTATAACTGTGCCCAGAGAAGTGGCGGAGGATGGTGGTTCGGCTATTGTTCTTATACAAATCTTAATGCCATATATTATAATCAGCATAGGACTTTTGAAGGAATCATTGGGATAGGTTGGTATCATTGGTGTAACGCCTATTTTTCGTTAAAGACAACGGAAATGAAACTCATTCCAATGGGTTAGAGCACAAATTTTTTTATTGTATATATTAAAATAAGATCCACTTGGTTTTTCATGGCATAATTAAACTTTATATATACCAACCTGTATACCTTACATGCTAATATTTTTATTAATTGTGACTGTTACTAGTAATCAATAAGCTTCGGAATAAAGCAAATGAGCAGACACTGAATCGATTGTCTTGATTTCGGTTGTGCGTGTTTTAAAAAAGCTTGATTATTTCTCTCATAACGAAGTTTACCTGTGTACAAAGTGTATGTCCTATCTTTTGCAATATTTTGCTGGTATACGAGAGGTTTCTTCCTCAGTTTCCTTCGAAAAACACTGGAAAGAATCTCCATGTTCCATGCTCAGGATGTGCTGCAGTGGTTGTGAACGTCATCTATCTTTTTAGCAGGATGTGCTGCAAGTCACGCTATTCGCAAATTTTCACACAATGAATCAGTCTCGGTAAATTAGGTTACATAATGGAAATAACTCGCATTTAATTCGACCAATTTGTTGGCGTAGTAAAGCAACCATAATATGGTTTATCACTATGGTTGCAAATATGCTCTCTCGACAAATCTATTGATTTCCAGTTATTAAATTAAGACGAAACTTTCAAATGGTAATGCTAATTTCCCAATATTATCCTTCTCGAAATGCCTATTTTGCGTACTCAGATTATCATCTTGACTGCAAATTAACTCGAACACACGACAATGATATGAGGTGTGCGTGCCGTGCGAACCGATTCGCATGGTTTAGGCCTACAACTCGTAAGTCAAGTCCCTGCTTGACCAATTTTCTTTGCATCAGATGATTCAAGGTATTTTCCTCGTCCTCTTTGAGGAAACCCTTTTATCATGTTACACGAATGAAATCTCTTATTAGTTCGTAAAATTCAGTGACCAACACTCTTGACGTCATTTCCAAATATGATTTCTACTCAAGGCGACACCAGAGCCGTGTATTCAATATCTAGGATTCATACCAGGATAGGATGTAAGCAGAGAAAAATAGAGAAAACAGAGATACAATCACAGCTAGATAGACAGAGGGACAGAAAGCAGACAGATATAGAGAGAGGGACAGAGATGGGAGAGAGAGGGAGAAAGAGAGCATGCAGTAGTAGTGATACAATGGAAAGGTAAAAGAGGGTAGATGAAGAGCGAGAGGGAGAAACTGAAAACACGAGTTTATCATTTTAGCATTGTAGGCCTAATAGAGTAGCGAGGAAGGTATGAAGAAGTTTAAGGGAAAGTTTGTTATGGAGAGAATATGGTTGAATGGATTTTTGGAAGAGGCGGAGTTGTAATAATGCTAGGGTGCATATAATCTAGAGTTAGTTTTGTATTACGACAAATAAGTTTATAAGCGTATTCTCGATTTCTTTAACTGACTATCAATGTAAATATTGTTTTGATTGAAAGTAAATACTTTCTTCATTTAAGATGCGCAGTTGTATGCATTTTTGCCTCGTGTTCAGCTAATTTAGTTTTTCGTGAAAGTTATTAAAATTGACAAAATGCACTCATATTAAGAATAATGAACAGCAAGTATTCTGTCGCAATATTCAACAGTAACTGCTTATAATTTCTGTGAAGGCTTCTACATTTAGTAAACGCACTCATTTTTAAGATGTGAACTGCTGGCATTCTTGTATCGTTTATCAATAAATCGACTTGTTATTTCCTGAGAAATGTTTTAAATCAATAAATGTTTCTGATTTCAAAACAGACTAATATCCATATAAAATGCAGACACGTAATTAGATTATAATATCCAAGTGCTGACATAATTCGAAACACCTGTGTTAAACGCGGTGAGCTTACCACAGTTGATATCTCGAAGTTGCACGTTTACGAAATAGATGCGCAATAAATTAACTATCTAATTCCATACGAGGCTAAAACAATTTCGAACAGGCTAATAAGCTATTTCGCCATAGTTTAATATTATAAAGCACTGACCATCTCTTTGAAATACATATCTATTTTGCGAAAAAATATTTTAAATATTAAGTTTTATTTAGTCTCACTATCAATAAAAATGCAATCCGAGACTTTGTGACCAAAGATATCCAACACCCAAGAGACCGACGTAAATGAAAGGTGTAATGAAATTCTTGGATGCAGGCCCATATAAATATCCTAGTTTTACAACCCATCATCACATTTTATAGACGGGGTTGCCACAACGTTAGAAATAATTATCGGCCGGTTGCAGGACTAAAAAGGTTGAGGACCGCTGCTATATGTACACGTAGGGGCCATAGTTTAACGCGAGACGACGTAATTACTGATGAATGGGACCCGTGGTTTATGCGATTATGCGATTATGCAATCATGCGATTTTTCGCATAATTTACGAAAACTATTCGAATAATTCACGGGGTCCTACTTATCACCTTTCCTAGGTCACAGCGTTGTTAAGACCACTAGCAAACACAACTCTCGAGAGGACCTTATGAAGCTGTATGGCCGGGTATAAGAGATGAGGTTTTTCGTTGTTTTTCAGATAAGTTGAGAGGACCCAGGCTGGAAATCTACCGAGCTCTTATGTTAAGGTTTGTTGGAGATATCGTCAGTTGGTGTTCACTGTCGTCCACTGAGACTCTGTCTTTTCTGTAGTTCATATAGAAGAACCGAAAACAAGAAGAAGCGCCTCATTCGAATCTGTTGAGGAAATAGCGCTGCTTGGAATCGCTTTTTTGGTCTTCGCTAGATGGCAAGATGGAACGCATCAGCCTCCGTTTGATGGCCACAAAAACAGGAAATTGATATGAGATAAGCAGTGTTGTCCAATAATGTTCATTAAATGGCCATAAATGAGACAGAGCAAACGATTTCGTCAGCATATAGGCGAAATGTTTTCCTCAATTTCGCAATAATGCTTGAACATCATCGACATACAATTGGCGAAGGAGGTTGCACGAGGTCAACATAGGACCAATTCCTGTCGTGTAGATAATAAGATGTGGTACAAGTACTGAACCCTGACAAATTCCTAGAAGGCCAGAAACCCAGGTTGACAGAGGTAACGAAAGGTAGCGCAGTTGGCGCGATATCACAGAAAAGATAGCAGCCACTCTAGAGGTTTACCCGAGAGACCACAAGACGTAAAGAGACCCTGAAAATGATCTGAATGTTGTGTGTAAACATCCTGATGATGCCAGTGCACAAAAGATCTTACCATTTTTCCTACACGACTAGCTGTTGAGACAACATACCCGCGAGACAACATGCCCCCTCCTCTTCCTCTACATATTCATTATATGTTTAAACTACTTTGCTGAATGCTCTATTGATAGGATGAATCATTACTGAATACCCAGTTCATAAAACTAGTAATTTGATACCAGATCCAGTATTATAGCTTACCTTGCGAATGAATTTGAAGGTAAACTCGCCACAAAACATTCTATTGTTATAGCGAATGATGACGACAATTTCATTTCTTTGGCTTTGACGTTTCCCTTTGTTAATGATTATGTTTTGGTCCAAGCAAATTGAAATGCCTGTCTCCTCCAAAGCAGCTGCTCGGTTTCTTATGCCCTCTATCATCAAGTTCTATGGCAACTAGTCATCGATTTCTGATACGACGCAGTGCTCATGAAAAGACTGGCACCCTGGGCTTATTAATAAAAGTTTTGTATTGGACGTTTGGAGCAGACGAGTGCGATTACACCCAGCCGATGTTTATGTGGCTTAGTGCAGAGTTCTTTGCAGTACAGACGGTCTGTATTGCAAATAACTTTGCACTAAGCCACATAAACACTTGACTGGGTGTAGTCGCACAGATCTATATAGAAAGAGTTCAGCTGGGTTATTATAGGTGATCGATTCAGTCGTTTCATAATGAAGCATAATCAGATTAACTTGATCGTTCAGTTGGCTTTTGTTTTTGTCTCGAACTCTTTATTTATAAAGATTTCGTCTCATTGCGTCTGTCTCTCTGATCACGGATAGAGCCCAGTGCTGTGAGACGTCTACTTTATTTGTGTCTGGTTGCGACCAGAGGCGTAACAAGGTTTAGAAAAGTGGAAGAATCATTATTTCAAAAATATTGCGGAAGCAATATTTTTGAAATAATTCTTCCTAGAACTCCCTGGCAAAATTTTTTGCCACCCCACTTTTTTAATTTTGCCCTCCCATAAATTTTAAAAATGGGGAGCACACATCATCATAACAAAAGTCATCTTAAAAAGCCATTGGAGAAACATAAAAAGAACCGATTTGGGGGCACATGGGAGTCACTGAGCACAAAACTGGGGGCTTCGCCCCGCAGTTTTTAAACTGGGGGGGGGGGGGGGCGATGCCCCTGCTCCCCGCTTGTTACACCCCTGGTTGCGACTATGAACAGTTGCCAGAGAATAATACTAATTTCACTAGTAAAGTTTATCTCTGTGTTAGTCGCTATGTCTATCTCTGTCTGTCTGTCTGTCTTCCCACCTGTCTCTCTCTCTGTCTTTTTCTCCTTTTTACAATGCACCACACTATGATTCTATTAGACGACTGATCTCCAAAGGCTTAGGCATTATAATATATATATATATATATATGTGATTGATAGAACAACGATTGGGTTGGAATGAAAGATCGAATATATCGAGTTACAAAGACGGTTATAAACACTATTGCCAATCATTGCTTTTTGAATCTTGACTGACTTGAAGAATTTTTGTAATATGAAATCTGCCAGCTTGCCATACAAAACGATCCGTTGGGAGAAGTTGGCAACATGCGAGCAACTGCAGCCTTACTCGGCAACTCTGCATGATATTCACTTGCGCCGCACTGCATTTATTTTGCCAGCATTAAACAAGTCGTATGCAAAGCGTTGTCTTGAATGCGGGGGTTAAGGTGGGAATTACACATGTTACTGATTTCAAAGAAAAATTTTTGTAGTCGTTATTTGTGACACGAAGAACAGGCAATTTGTGTCATTTGTGTAATTAACGACTATCTTCTTTCGAAGAAACTCGAATTGAAAACAGAGGTCAGGTGAGTAAGTTGATGGAAAAATAATTGTTATTTTGTGCAAAGCATGGCAAGTCTGTTCTAGTTTTGTGCTGAAGACTCTGTGTTAAAGGACCTTTTTATTTGTTCAATGCGCGAGATTGAATTACATCTAACATTTACGTTTTCCACATTTCTTTTCTTTCTGAATTCTTAAAGAAAGCGGTCCAGTGAGGCGATTCACCCATTCGTGACGTGTGATTAACATCATTCGTGGCTGTGTGCTTTTCTGACCTCACTATGATTCTCATCGTTTGTAGCTCGTCTATGACTATCTAAACCACTGAGACATGTTATAATGGATTTGCTAGTCCAGCTCGCTATGGTGACCTTGCCATCGGAAGAGTGAGCAAGCTTTTCTCACGTTTTCTTCTTTCTGAACTAAGATTTTAGAGGCAAAACAGCATCGCACAATTCACCTTTCCTACCATGCAGTGCCAGTGACTCACATTCTAATGACCGTTGTCAAAAGTCAGCACCAGCTGCAATTCGATACATTCCGAACATCATACTCACTTCGAGGCCTTGCAAAATTCAAGCGCGATCGATAAAGGGATCAGGCCTATGCTTCAATGGAAACGCATGAATGAAAGCAATAATGTTGCTGCGTGTTATCTAAAGAACCCAAACTCTGACAGTAAACGACCCTCACAGCGTGAATCTTGTAAAAAAAATTATGGATTGCGGCGGCAAAATCTTTTAATCAATCCTGCTTAGGCCTATATTTAAGCAGAGTTGTTTTAATTAATCCAGCTTTCTCTTAGGCAGAATTCTTTCTGTCGATTCTACTTCCTTTTAAGCGGCATTTCTTCATCAATCAAACATTCATTTAAGCATAAATCTTCTCACCAGTCCGGTTTCCATTTAAGCATGATTTCTTTCTGCGTTCCGGTTTATAACGGCATTCTTTCATTAATCAATCCACCACTTGAGCATAATTCTTCTACTAGTTACAGGTTGTATTAAGCACTATCCTATTGACCAACCAGCTTCTACAAACGTACAGTAATTTTCATTGCACCCGTTCATTTCAGCGGCACTCTCTGATCAATAGAGCTTCAACATTATCATGATTATTTTCATTCACACAGCACCCATCTGAGTCTTACTAATTTAACCAATCCAACTTCTACTTTCTTTCGGTTAATACTTTGATTCTCAAGCTATTTTAATTTTTACTTTAAAATTATTTCCAATCTCAGTGCTGTTGATTCTGGCGTTACTTTTAGATGTCTTTTTCGATTATATGAGCACTCTTTTTGAGTAGAAATCCCGTGGTCGGTAAAACTGAAACTGAATAATGATCAGGTAGAACAAGTCGGCTAAATGGTGATGCTTCCGCGAAGGTATGTGGGGTAGGATTATTGCAAGAAGTTGTAATTTAGTGATGGATTCGTCCCTTTGAAGTGATAATAATATGGTGCTTGAGCATTCTGGTGGATTAACTCCGAAAACCCTTGAGGACAGCAAGAGAGTGAGCGGGGCTTTTATCAGCAGCTGAAGGGGTTTAACAACGATGGGCCTGGAAGACAAATAGGACTGGAACCAGAGTAGTACAGTGCCAGAGATGCATAACCAAGTAGCGAGTCGATGACAATAGAGGCTGTGATTGATAGTGTTGAATGGAGGATATGTAAATTTGCAATTCAAAAACAAGAAATTTTTGGTTGCATTCTGCCGCACCCCAGAATTAGTACAGAGTGGAAACCAGTCAAATAAGCCAATGTTCTCACACAATGACGAGCGCTCTAAGATTGCTTCCTTACAAATAATCACGGCAAAATTCATGCTAAAAAGTGTATTTGTTCCTTAACAACATTGCTGAAATTAAGCCGTTTGTTGAATCTTTAGAAACAGTTAAAAATGAGTCATCCATTCACGGTCAATTACATGATGGAAGGCAAGGATATTAAAACACCAAAAGCAAATAAGAAAGAGTCAATAGCGCACAAGCGCCAGATAAACTTAAGACAAAGCATAAAGGTTGGCGCGAGTGATTCGGTCACCGAGGGATGTCAGACCGAAGTAGTTGAAGAAAGTACAGATGGTGACATGGAAACGGTAATGGAGGAAATGAATATAACGGATAAGGAAAACTGGAGTTTTCTCAAGATCCTGCGAATGGCCTTGAGACGTAGGATGGAAATCTTCGCACAAGAAGTATCTATTGTGGGTCTGACTTACTTGTTCATACCATCAAACTACATATTTGCCTCCATCATCCGGAAGGCTGTATGGACGATGCTTCTCCTGTTTGGAGTTGGCTTCATGGTTTTCCAGATTTATGATCGCATATCTTTTTCTCTGACATATCCAACCATTGTCAGCTATAGAGTGGCCTACAACCGATCTCTGCGCATTCCAACGGTTTCCATTTGTTCAGAAGCTATGGTCAGCAAGAGTGCTCTATTTTCTCTTGGTAAGTAAATCAATTTTTCTGTCTTCAGACAATTACTGCCTTGTGTAAAAACAAATAATTAAATTAATTATAAAAGTAAAATATTTAGGCGGCTTTCAATTGTCATCCATCGCTTCATTGCTGCTGCTTTTAGCGATACATTCTTTATGCCTGAACCGGAGGAGACGTTACCGTTCCTGATCACCCAATTTTTCTGTCTCTTGACAACTTTTTATGACCTGATAGATCATAGCTATCTCTGGTGAATAATATTAGTATTATCATTATTATTATAATTATTGTTATTATTATTGTTAATATTGTTATTGTTATAATTATAAAAATTATAATAATAATAATTATTATTGTTATTATCATTATCACTATTATTATTATTATTATTATTATTATTATTATTATTATTATAGGGAGAAAAGCCAGAGAGATCATAATGTACCTCGTGAAATAACAATAATAATGATGATGAATGTGATAATAAAAGACTAACTTTCTCTTTCAGCGCTCGTATATAGCTCTCCATCGCTTCAATGCAGTTTCTTTTTGCACTTTTTTCTTCATCAAAACCATCTGCGTAGACTAGTTATTCAAGATTAAGTCCCCTAAATGTTTGAATCCTGATGGGTCTTGGGAACATTGGGAACATTGTTCCTTTTAGAGTCGGCCTTTAAAATACACTTTCAATTTCAGGTCCAGCAACACAATCCTTGTCTTCATTGCGTTTACCGCCTAACTCTGATATCCAATTTGGTGAACTCTACAAAGAAGCTGCATGGTAAAATTTATCACAGTTGGATTTCAATTGGGAGCTTTTCTACGAGTTTATTTAGATGAACGTGATGGACATGATGCTCGAGGTAAGACCATAGAAGCCACAACCCACAAGAACATTGTAGCACCAAATCGTATTGTATCACTTTTAGTAGTACTGGTGAAATTACAAATCATTGCAGAATAAATCAAGAGCCCCTGGGTGGAGCCATTTAACATTACTGCGAGACATGCAAAACGTCTCACTTCTCAAATTCCAACCCAAACATGAACGTGGTGATGCGTTAAACAGTGAAGTAAAAATCGATGGTTGCACTCATTAAAAGTGATATAACTTTGTTCTGCTTGAAATAGTTTAATCAATTTTGGCGGTTATATGCAATTATCAATTGGTTTTGAGCCTGTAAGATTTTCATTTCATATTTCCTACTTTTGGCCGAAATATTAGCAAATAATCGTAGGGGTTTACTTGTTTTTGGCCCACCCTGCATATATATATATATATATATATATATACGCATGAATACTATACCAGTCAACGCACCTGGAAATCTGACTAGCTATTACTATACATATGTACACACATGCATACCACATAGACCACCATAGGTCCCAACTAACAATCAAATGGCTTCACAGACACATTTGATATGTGAAATCATTGTGTTCTGCGAAAATTATGGAGCAAATATAGATATCCGATTCCTTATATCTATCCTCGAATTTAAAATGCACTTAATAAATAGAACATTATTTCAGTGCACATTCAGGAATATGGCATGCAATTCAAGAATCACCTTTAAAAAGATAGTTCCTGACTCGGGAACGTGTTTATCATTGAACCCAGGTAAGCAGAGTTCGGTGAGAATGTATCGGTAGAAAACGGTTTCCTAATAAGATCTGTAGAAGCTAAATTTAAAGAATTGATGCTCATGATTAATATGTCACACCGTCAGAATACCAACGTGTTCAGAAATATTACTGTCTGGATTTGTCAATGATTATAATTTTCAAACCAGTTTCAAATACAATTTGAATATGTCCACTCATCCTACCTATGGCAGAGGCATCTATAATTTATTGTCGGTGGATTATTATAGGATTATGGTATAGGATTATTATTGTCTCTGAATTAAACTTATTGGCAGGATTACTTTGAGTATTTTCATTATGTTTCTTTCAAACTGACATATTAATTCTTGGTCGCTTGTCACGCACGGCACTCTAGACGATGGCGCTATATAAAAGTCATCGACCGGCAGCACAGGCGTGAGAAGACTATGGATGAAGTGTCTATCTGAACCTGAGAAAGGAGACCTCAATGCACTTCGCCTGAAGCATACGGCCTCAATACAGACACCAAGGAATATGCAAATATCAACGGAGTGTCAAGCAGCGAAACCCGACACCTCGAGGTGGACGCCTACCCCTTCCATCTCTACGACCCACAGACCAGAAATTCATGAATCAGTTTGAGATTTGGTCTGGACCGGCTGGTTGACACTAATCATGAGTAGGGGACAATTCCGACACGAACGGTGCAATCTGTTAGACGGCATTACTGTAGTAATGGAATTTATTGTCACTAATAAGGCTCAGCCATAACAGCCGCTAGTCAAACATTATCTGTACGCCTCTAGGGATATGACGTGACGCTAGGGACGCCAAGACCCGACCAACCAGGTTTAATAGTTACAGCAGGTGATCTGTCGTAAATATAGATATGAGTTTTGCGTTTGGGATGGCGAAGGAAATCACCTCTAGAAGGGTTCATATAGTGTAGCAGGCAAAGGAACAAGGACTTGTTTCGGAACTGGGGGAGACGCTAGGTCGTTCTGAGGATAAGGGTAATCAACGTAGTTGAGAACCACGTCTCCAATGTGAACCAGGGAAACATTTCAGAAGGACACTAATAACTCCAGTAAGTGTAGATAGGATGAGTGGTGTGTATATATATTTAATTAAATATACATATTAAAACCATCAAGTGTGTCATGCTGCTGAGCTTGGTGATAAAGGAAAGAACCAGCTTATACTCTCGTCATCACGAAGAAGGAGTGGCGAGAGAGTGAAATTCGCGACATCGCTGTTTTAAGTAAGTGAGTACTAATATTCTCACCGCTCTAGACGACTCTGTGTTTCCTTTTGATACACAACTCAAATAAATTCGAGATGTGTCAAGGAAGTAGGCCTATGTCTTCGTGATGGCCTATTTTCGAACCAAACTGCAGGGCAGATAATAAAGAGTGACGTAATAGATAATCTGATAAGTGTACACGTTGATGTTTATCTAAGTTTACTTACAAAAGGCTACTCGTTTGGCGGAGTCTAAGATTAGGCCCTCGATGTCATCGACTAGGGAGTCATCGTCTAAAATTTGATCCTCTTACCCTTGAGGACAAGTTTGAATTTTCAGTATAAGCCTAAACGCGCTCCTTACCTGAGTAGTGTTTCACTACAATCATTCCGTAGTTGTTAGATACGTTAATTAAGTGTTGTCTTATTTGCACGTAATTCGCAAAGCCTAAAATATTAATGTTTTCTGGCGAATATAAATAGCAGCGACTTACGCAACGACTCATCCTGGACCTAAATATGGACTCCGGCTTGTGCTGTGGGTCAATCAGTCTGATGCTGGCGTTGTCTCGACCCCAGGAGTTGGATTTAAGGTAGGCATTTAATTGTCCAGTCTAAAAATTTCACAAGGTGACACTTCTGGCTTGTGGTTTGCGATGTAACCCAGTGAAGTTTCTGCTTTGTGTCAAAGGTTAGAGACTCCAATTCATGTTTCAAAGGAATTCTAGTTTCGTAGGGGAAACTGATTATTTTGCCAATTGTTAGATCATACTTGCTGTACATCCACGAAAATCCCCACGGTTCCGATAACCACGTGTGGCTTGTTAACGCGCCTATCTTAGCCGCGCACATGGGAAGAAAACATACACAATTCCCGCTTCCATCTCAACAGACTGGTTTCATCAATCACGACTCTCGTTCAAAGATCCAGCTGCAAGATAAACAGAAATCCTTCATCACTCCCGCTTACAATAACGGTGTGATAAGTTGGTGGACCATTAAAAAGGCCTCTTTAAGTGGCGACATGCGCGGTTATGATCGGCGCTTTAATTGGCCACGCGCTATTATTGCGCGCGTGGTAATTGAACTAAAACCTTGCAATCGGTCACTTTTTGTGGTCTCTGGCTCAACCGGCAATGGTGGGGTCACTCTTCCCTATGACCTCCCTCAGGATTCGGTACTCACCTCTTCTTTTAATTCTATGCATATGCACTTAATATGCTGCTAAGTTAAGTCTAAAACAAATTTACTTCTCTATCAATTTCAACCATGCGTTTGTGTACTGAATCTTCTTATACAAGGGTGGACCAGTTTAGTGGAGCTTCTGTCCCTCTATGGATTTCTTCTCCCTATTGTGACGGAGACAGGATTCAGAGTGGGAACCGAAATTTCAACATCCGTTTCATTCACACTTAGAAACGTAAGTAAAACGTTATATACACCAATTAGCATATACACATATTATGTATGTTTAATTTTAAATAATAAAGTGTTACACATCCCATATATTGTTATTATTATTATTACGTGCCTATAATATTATATCTAATATAGAATAAGTTGAAAACTTATGCACGAATATAAACTTAGACGGAGGATTTACTCTGACTGAGGGGCGCTCAGCCGAGTTATGCTTTTAACCAGCTCTTGAGAAGGAACGATCGGAAGGCATGTCTATATAAATGGTTAGGCCGTGCCGAGGGGGAGCCGCGGGGCCGTGGTCAGAGGTGCAAATGTGGAAAGGGCTAAAATTTTAGGATGGAATAACTTATTATTCCATAAAATGCAATTTTGTCGAAATGTGGGGGCGCCAGAATGATGCTAGGCACAGGGCGCAACTATAGCTCGGTACAGCCATGATAAATGGTGAGGAATGAATGACACATAATAGCAATTGCCACTGTCGCTGACTCACTAACTAGTGGCTATCTCTCATCTCTGTCTTACAAAGCGTGCTAAAAATCAAACAACAGGAGATTATTTTCGAAATCATAATATATTAAAGGCAATTATATGCAATATATTATAATTTTTTATTTCATTATATTAACACGTATGTTTATTTGACAGATCATTTTTTTCTGCACCATCATAGCTAATTCAAATAATTCTATGAGCTAAAATTCAATCTCTTGGATTGTCCCCTTTTTCGAATGATTTCGAATGCTTCATTCAGATTGAAATTAGTCCCGAAAACTCTCATCAAATATACTAAAATAATATTTCTACTGGAGGCCTTAATATAAAATCTCGTTCCATTGTTTTGTAGCTGTCCATGTTGCCTGCACCTTATGGCGATTGTCCCGAAGCTGAAAACTACACGTTCACGAGATGCATTGGGCAATGCCAGGGACATTTTATTCTGTCCAAATGTGGTTGTCGACCAATATTATCTGATTCTAGGAGGAACATTACTTACTATTGCAGAATTGCCCCAGTTCTTCGTCCAATTAATCAATGAATTTGTTACACCTGCAAGGTTCGCTACAATGCAACGCCTTTGAGGACCTATTATTGAAGCATGTTTATTGTAATTGTATCTAATTTCATTATTAACAAATTTTCATTAGTTATCAAATAATTTGATCACTAGTGTGCCTTTGTTAATAGAATTATTACTCCTAATTTTTAGAGGTAATAATTCTTGAAAGAGAATGAAGGGAGCATGACAATTTGGTGGATTATGTTTTGCATGCTTTCCGTGAAGTATAGACCTAGTAATTATCCATGACAATTATTATATTTCACCATACTTATCTCACGTATATTGGGTGTTGGGTATCTGTGCGGAACCATACCTGCTCTCCGGGTTTCATGGTTATTAACCTAACTACTGCACCATTTCTTTTGTTGCTATTGCCACTTAAAAGAATCTTTACCTATCGCTTGTGCTGTGATTCATTTAACATTAACATTATTATAATAACATTATTACCAACAACAAATAATAAATTATTCTTATACGGTAATTAATGATTGTTTATGCTGTTGTACATGAGGTATCATGTATCATGTATCATACATGTATTATCAAATGGTAAGAAGTGAAATGCATCCATAGTAGTAAATTTGCGGTGAAGGCACTGACCCGAGGTATTTTAAAGCTGAGGGTCGCTACAACGTTGGAGATAATTATCAGAGGGTTACATGACTATAAAGGTTGAGGACCGCTGGTCTAAACAGGTCTGGACTCATCTTTACAGTCTCTAACCCCCTACGCAATACCATGCACACAAGCACTTCAACGAAAGTACAAGCGAACCCTAATGTTTTACTTGCTTTGAAATTATTATGTTTTAAAAATAAATAATAACGGCGATTGAATGAAATAAAGATACCAGTGTCTACTACAATGCCTGACGTGGCAGAGAGAACAAAAATCAGAACTTGGATTGTAGCACAAAAGATACGCGTGCCAGTGAAACTGAATATGAAGGAAGCATTTCAGCACCTCAGCAGTTCTCTCAAGAAGACGTCGATGATCTGATACGGAATCAAAGTCTGTCAAAGCAACCATCTTGGCTCTGAGCATACAGACTAAAGGAAAAGAACTGTCTAAAGCCAGAAGCTAAAATAACAGCTTACCGGACAAGTGAGAAAGAGCTTCTTACATCGGCCAAAATAAAGAACTTGACCATTGCAATAACATCTATGGACTTCTTCTCAAAATCCGACTTGAATATCAAACTGAGGATTGGCCGATTGTTATAGATAGCTCCAAGAGAGGCATGAAATGCGTTTTATTGCACAATGGTAACCTATATTCTTCTCTTTCACTTGCACACAAAACAAAGCTTAGAGAAAAATAAGAAACTCTCCAAATGATCCTCCAAAAAACTCTGCTATCATGAACACCAGTTGTCCATTTGTGTTGATCTAAAGATGGTTAATAATATTGACGTAAAATGTAAATGCATAATGTGCATGTAGTCAGTTACCGAAACGTTACAGTATGTTTACTATAATTGTCACTATTAAGTAGGTCACGATGTTATTATGCCGTGTCCTGTCAAACCGAAAATTTGGAAATAGAATCAATAATGTTTACACATATTAACGTTTCGCTATTATTATTGGTATCTTATGAATTTCACGTTTCTTTCTGAAACAAAACTGTCACATGAGCATATTTTGCCTGGGCTAATAATTTGATCACCAAATTAATAGTTCAATAGCAAACTTTTTCAACAGTTCAACGTTAGTCTGTTGATCTCTAATAATTGCTAACCAAACGCGTCTCACCGATCTTTCTCCCCAATAACACAACGAAACATTCGTTAACTAGGCCTACTAAAGAGTTTATAGAAACATAACAGTGATAGTAACGCCATAGTTCCATATCTTTAGCAGTCCCTAAATTACAAAAATTGCAATATCAAACTGCCTACCACACTAATCATCTCGAACGTCGATATAACTGACTACATTGCCTCACACCCTTAGCGCATACTCTGCTCGTGTCTCGTTATGGAGTTCGATTGATCTCTAGCTGAGCTCTAGTTGCAAAGGAGAACTGTACATGTGCGACGATCCTGTGCGGAGGTGCTTTGGTGACATAGATTCGCGGTGGAAGGACTAAATTGCTGAAACAGCCTTTCACTTTCAATGCGTAAACTTATTTAAGTTGATGCCTAGAAATCCAATCTCAGTTGATGTTTACCAACCTAATCATAATAGTCTTAACATCAAATAATGTTACGTCGCTGTGGTAATTGTCGGTTTTGTCGTCGTCGCAACATGATCATCATGATCGGTCTGAACAACTATGAACCGATCTCGAGGAAATAATTGTCCTATCCTAGCAAAATGAACAACACTCTCGACAATCAATGCTACAAACCTAAATTTTATTGCAGCGTTAGGCTCAAGACGCGACAAACTTGAACATCTTAATATCTTAGAAACAGACGCTCTGAAGACGAAGTTTGAGTTTGAATTTTATCTGTTGATATTCCTCTTCACATTTTATAATCCACCGCAACAAATCGCTGTCCAAATCCCCGTCGATTACTATTATAGTCTAGGTTATGATACTAGACCAAAGAACCTGGCAATTAAACAATTAGACAGAGTTTAATTTCATAACTATATAATTATCTATCCAATGTATTCAACTTCGCATGATGTAAGTCAAGATAACTCTAATCACCAGTAAATAAAACACATAGCACAAACATAAGGTAACATAAAAACATCGCTACAAGTATCTTGTTTTGCTCGTTTCCTGGTTGAGTTCTTACAGAATATTATTTGGATGAACTTCTTCATTGATGCGATTATATCTAAGCAGATTATGTAGGCCTATGGGGACCAATAACTCCCCGGTATACCAAGTAGGACAATACGCAATCTTGTTGCAACATTGGTCATATAATTTTATTTGCATCGATAGTTTTGAACCTCATAACCTATAAGATAATGAAGTGAAGATGGAAATGGAAAAGAAATCCTCTGGTTTTTGCAACAATTTGTTAACAGGGAACATCACTGTCGTTGCATGTCTTTGAGCTGTGATTTTCAGACGGGGCCTTCGTACTTGGTGCGCCTCTGATTATGTTGTACTTCGAGCGGCACTTTAGAAGTTGTTATATAAGATACAATAATCTAACAAAACAACAATAAGGAAATGTTCCAAACAGGAAATTAGAAAAACCAACTCTTTATTAAGCTAGGCCGATCGCCTAAATTGGCAACATTATTTGATGTAGTAAATCGGTGACCGGACAAAATGGTAGCGGAGAAAATGGGACAGACAAAATGGTACGGACAAAATGGTAGCGGATAAAATGATACGGACGAAATGGTATTATCGGTCCTCATGATATAACCCGCAGTTACTGTGTTTAACGTCTAATCAGGAAGTTAATAAGCTGATAGTCCGGAAATAGAAGATTGCAGACCGCTACATCTGAAATTGCCTCTTACTACACATGCGCTTGTCTCCTCGATTAGACCCGCCTGATTTTTATATTAAGTCCTTCAAGTCACAAGTACCCACAGTGTTTTGGATGGGAGTGCCTCTGGATAGGCATAAGGCATTTAGAAGAAGGTCATATACATTCTCAGAATGATTGAATTAATGGCTCAACTGAACGCAGAATTGCTCTTAAGTTTTAACTGTTATCACATGGGTTTGGGAACAGCGAAGTCAATCATAGGAAGAAACGTATTATCTCTCTGTTATGACTTGACTTCACTTACGTGCTGCCAGGAATTATTACCGTGACATCTTGAAATTTATATTCCGCTTAAAGATACTATTCACTATATTCAGGGTGACACAATGTGCCTTTGACCAGGAAGGATTTCGTGATATATTTCAAGTGATTCTTTTCCTTATGGTTTCCTGCGTATGTGACTTCTGGCTTCAAGATGGCTTTGTTTAGTGAATATTTGTTTCACTTTGGCTAGAAAAGATTAAAGCGTGTGTGAGCAAATAATGTTTTTCCTGACCACACATAGATTCATGGGTCTCGGTCCTCGTTGAACTGTATATACATGCATTAAGGTGCGATCAACATCTTCTGAAAGTGTGTGAATTTTGTTCCTGGAATGAATCATGTCGTTAACTGACTTAAATTGCTAGCCTACTAATATGAAAAAATTATGATGACATAAATTACATGCTTTTTCAAGTATTGCATTTGCTATGATGCTCAGCATAGAATTACTTTCAAATTGAGGCTCAAAATTTAGATAACTCTGAACTCTGATCAGCTGCATTGCTTAAAATCAGTCCTTATTTCTCACACTTGTCATTATCACAACTAAGTTGTATTCTTCTTTCTCGGGTCAAATCTGAAGCACGAATTCTTCTTGGGAAACGAATCTTTTCTGTCAC
This sequence comes from Bimastos eiseni, assembly GCA_959347315.1. Classification (NCBI taxonomy): domain Eukaryota; kingdom Metazoa; phylum Annelida; class Clitellata; order Crassiclitellata; family Lumbricidae; genus Bimastos; species Bimastos eiseni. Next base: position 13,832,489 of record OY365820.1, read on the forward strand.
TGAACTAAGTCTTGAGAATCTTGTTCTTGTGTCCGTCAGTTCTTCTCAGTCATTTACATGTATGCCATTTCGTTCAAATTTAAGACATAAATAACTTAAATCGCTTATCCACATATACATGTATATATCTTTCCCCAATAGCCACAGGCCTACAGCCAACAATTGACAGTGGCCCCAGTATCCGGAACAAGTCAATTGGCTAATTAGCATCCTCGTGAACCATTATCGCTGCAACGGCGTGACACCATCTGATGAGGAAGTAAACGCTAAAATAACGCATCAGAACAGAGAATTTCCGGCCAATTATCAGGAACGTATCGTTTCGATTCAGTATGAATTCAGTTGGCTTTCAATACGTTGTTAAGGTATTAGCAGTGAGCATTCACAAACTTTGTTTGCCGATTGCACAGTGAATTTGAAGTCGTCATGAGCTCTCGACTGGCATATTACTTTGGGGCATTGGCCGTGATATTAGCACATAGCCATTTTGTGTCAGTTCAAGGACAGTGCACTATTATAGAGGGCTGCGAAAATGGAAACCCATCAATGAGCATTGAAGAAGAGATACAGAAACTGAGGGTTGATCTGTTTGAGCATGTTAACAAGCACGTTAAAAGTATTCAGGATCGTTTGACTGCATCGCTTCAACAAAGTCAGAATACACGGAGACTGAGAAACGGTAAAGCGAACCATGAGTGCAATAATGGCAATCATCTCGGTTTCTATCACTCACTTTTAAAATCCCCTTAGTTCGGTTTGACCTTCTGTTCTGAGTTTGTGACATGTACGATTCTTGTCTCCCCCTCGTTGCTCTACATTCCCCTCTGTCGCTCGCTTTCCTCTTCGTAGTTATGACATAAGGCTCTTCATTGCCCATATCACTCAATAGGTTCAACTTTCTTCTTCTCTATGTTGCCTTCCTCAGGATGCTTCCTTCCAGCATTGCCCGCAGCCGACCCCATTTCCTACATCTAGAGCAGGACCGAGACCAAGGCCGAGAGGTCCATGACCAAGACCGAGACCGAGTGGTCCGAGACTAAGACCGAGACCAAGACTGATACTCTTTTTTATAAACAATTCAATTTATTAAGACGCTAAAACGAAAATCACTTAAAACCTAAATTGTATTGCTGAAGAATATTAATATTATTAATAGTCCAGAAAACAGTTTTATCAGCAACTCTGAAGTTTTGCGCGTTCAGCCCCTGGCTTCGGCCTGAGAATATCACACTATAAATTACTCACAGTTTACGAGCAGTAAATACTTTAAGACACATTATGAACAATTCGATTAACGTTCCGTTTGAATGGTGTACCTGTATCACGGACCTCGGAATTGTAGTTTTACAGTGTCTACACGTGGCCGACCATATAATTATTAGATTTTATCAAACCTAGAAATTTGTTAGAGCAAATTTTGAAAGGGTTGGCTCCTATGCAAATGCATATTTTTCTGCCCATCGTAACATGCCTATAAAGATCTATTAGTTTGGTCAACACGCCATAGATCGATAACAATCGCGCAGAGCATAAACATCCTGTGTCTCAAATAATCGAAAATAACGGACAAATATCTAAAAAATTTCTCGGGTAGGTAAATGACTAACAACGCTAATTTAAGACGAAGGACAATCCCAAGATCGTTCCCTTATGACCAAGACCAAGACCGATGCATTCGTGACCAAGACCGAGACCAAAACCGATGGTCTGAGACAAAGACCAAGACCGATGCATTTGAGACCAAGACCTCAGTTGTCCGGTCTCGAGACCGTCTCGAGACCAAGGCTGCGGTCTCGAGACCACATCCCTGATCTAGAGGACCTTTAAATCACCTAGACCTAGCTTATAACAGCTTCCACAACTCAATGTGAGCCCAGTTGGCTAGAATTTCAGGGTTCTGATTTCTATACATCGCATATTAATATCTTCAGTGATCGTTTGGGACATGTAATATTATCTGTGCTATTCCAGGCATCTGTGGACCTACATCAGAAGTGTGTGACTGTTCCGATATAAAAGCAAGTGGTCACAATGCAAGTGGCGTCTACGAGGTGTGCGCTAGACATAAAGGCGATCCCGTTTGCAGATATGCATATTGTGACATGGAGACTGCCGATGACACATCGCTGGTTTGGATTATACCATTCAAATTTTAAACTGCATTGAACAATTATTTCATTGCTGAATCTAACATAGGCCTCATACACAAGACACTATATGATGCTATAATTATTGAAAAGTAATTAGCAACAGTAGGGCCAGACCTAGGGTAATATAATGTATAATGCGCCCAAGTTTTGACACCAGAAAAGAGAGTAGTTAGAAGGTCACACTTTCCAAAAGAAATAATTTAAATTAATTATATTTATATTCAACTAACTTATTTTTTATTTAAAATGAAAATATTGGAACGCATTAAAGAGCAAGAGCAATATGTATGGTATAATTTAATGAGTAATATTAGGCCAACAAGAGCAAACAATGGGCTATGGACACAAGCCAAATACAGTCGGCGTTTGTTTGAGTCTGTTGAAGGACCGAACCGCTGCTCCGCACCATCACTATTTACTGATGGGGTCATAAAAATACGGTACAATAATTATGGGCATGCTAGGAAAATTAGAATACATGCCATCGGCGATCACGAATTTTAGTAGTTCATTGATGTATTTTCTTAAGACATTGACAGTAAAGCATTTAGTTACAAATTATGACAATAAATCAATTGCTCGCAGGTTTTTCAGAGACGCAAAGATGGCCGTGTCAACTTTTACAGAACGTGGGCAGAGTACAAAGATGGATTTGGAGATCTAAATGGCGAATTCTGGCTTGGTATGGTCTGATGAGAGTCAGGTATCATTTTGTACATAGTAGGTCTATGCTAGGCTTGCTAGAGTCTACATTAGGAAGTTTAGCGTATAAGTTCAAGTAATTCAAATCAATGCATGTAAAGTGACTTGTGCAGTCGGTGCATTGAATGAAAATAAAATCATTTGTTGTTTTACATATGAAAAGATATGCATTCTGAAATGTTCTTGAAAAGTTTGTTTGAATCGTGTTTTAAACTGGTCGGCGATGGTTTTTGTTGTTGGATAAAAGAGTAAATAATGTCTTCTTACTTTCTGTGGCATCATGGAATTTCATTTCGTACATAAATATTTCACATAATTTCATTTCGTACATAAATATTTCACATAATTTCATTTCGTACATAAATGTTTCACATAATTTCATTTCGTAGGCCTACATAAATATTTCACATATATGTACACATAATTTATTAAAGTCACTCATCAAACCCTGACTCATGTTGTGCCTTGCAGTGGCATAAAGTTAGAATCATGAGCGTTCTTGTTTGCTAACAGAAAGCTATTTAATTGAATGATAAGTTATGTGCATCTTTTCACGTATTCAATGTCAAGCAGATCCAAGCTTATGATGAATGTGCTTCAAATTGACTCCTGCATTTTATGACCCACTACATTTCGATTAAAGTTATCTATAGAATTACCTACTTCATGGGTTTTGCTGGAAGCAGCCATCGCTAGATACGATGAGCATTTTAATAACGGTTCTATTGAAGATTGGATAGAGGCAGTTACGTAATAATATTCGATGAAGTTCTCGAAATATTTAGGGTGAAGCTCTTACTTTGAAATCGCATTGTTGAAGCGTATGATATATATATATATATATATATATATATATATATATTCTCATTCCTCTTCCTCCACCTCTTGGAGTCTTAGAAAAAAATGGTTTTTTCACTTTATAAAAAATAAAAAATAATTTTTTTAGCAACCATTGTTAGAAACGTTGAGTCTTTTTGACACTGTGCTATTCAAGATTGGCGAGAGGCAGTTACATATTTGTTGATGAAGTTCCTGTAATTTTGGGTAAGGTTATTACTTTGATACCGCATTGCAGGAGCGTATGATTTGCTCTAGATATTATATAAAAATTATGTGCAGATCTGTCGAAAGTAATAATTAGTAGTTTAAGATCTGAGTTGACTCTATCCATGCCAGAAACACGTTAATTTGCTTGATTTAGGTTATTCAGACAGTTTTATCAAATCATTGTAAATGCTCCAATGCAGGAAAACGGCTCCGTTGTGTTGCCTGTCATTTTTTCATGTTTTTTGGTTACCAAATAAAACTGATTTGAAATGAACTTAAAAGACGTCTGCGATTAAAATGATACATGTAGCTTTCCTTGCCGTTTCCTCGATGCTAAACAGCATTATTATCTATTGAATGGTCCAAAGAGACCTGAATTTACCCAGTCAACTTTTGATGTTGTTAGCAAAACGTTATGTTATGTTAGCATTAAGCTATGTTAGCAGAATTATAAACCTATTATGTTAATCGACTGTCTTTAATGTATAGTTAGTAAGCACGTTAATGGCGACCCAGTTAGCTGGATCTAAATCCCTACAGGGCCTCCAATTGTTACCAATGTCACCCGAACCCTGAATGAATTATGTTACTGCTGTTAACCTGGTTGGTTGCATTGAAATATATTGATTGATTTTTTTATAAATTTTGAACTAAGAATGTTTTTTTGCAGGTAACGAAATGCTTTATCTTCTTACATCAAAACGAAATTACAAGCTGCGAATTGATTTGGGAGACTTTGAAGGAAATAAACGTTTTGCCGAATATGACAGATTTTCCATCAGCTCATCCGTCTCTAATTACACACTTAAAGTCGACGGATATTCTGGAAATGCCGGTAAATTTTAAACAGGTCTTAATATGAGAAGGAGCGTTAAAGCCACAAATGTTTGTAGGGGAAAAGTGCTTTGAAAAAGAAGTGGTAATTTTTTCCCTTATGAGTGTAAATCACAACGGATAACAATTCAGCCCCAAAGATGTAATTAGATAACGACAAAATTAGTACATCTACAAGCTTTGCTATTCGTTGTCGCGGAACATGATTGTTATTTGTAATTGCAATGGAAAACTTATATAGCGCTTCTTGATATCAGAGGCGCTCACGACTTGACACATATGCTAAACGGAGAGCAGGAAAGTCTTCAGGCGCCCCCGAAGGCAGCAGTGGGAAGACTCACCTTCCTCTTCGGAAGAGGAAGGTGAAGCTTTTCCAGCTGGTGGGACCAACGTTGGCGAAGCTCCTTGATTGGGCTGCGGCAAAGCGCATGCGAGGAACCACCAATAGTCCACGGGCAGAGGAACGAAATTCAGTCCGGTGCAGAATAGAGCCGACCCTAGTGCAGAGGGCCAAAAGTAGGCAAGCACCACGATTCTAATCTTAATGGCATGTAGACCATATAGCAGCGGAAGTAATTATGAATCTACACATCGGAAAATGGATTAGTGTGGAATTCCAATCATGGTTTTATGCAAAATTTAGGTCAACGGAGATTAAACATCTTCCTGTGGCTTAAAACACATCACGTAACTGGAAGCAAAGTAATAGGCCGGTTGCCTTATCACTGTACTTCACGGTGAATGATGTCCAAGGCATCGTGAACTCACACTGCTGCTCACTCTCTGTTGACCTTCTAGCAATGCGGGTGCGGTGCCTGGAACAGGTCTTGTGTTCATCGTACTGTGTATCCGGCTACATATGCTGGATCTGCTCCACTGGCTCTTCTCGTACGGTTTCATCGTTTTGGTCTGAAAGCTCCTGCTTGACTTCCACTCTTCCTGTCTTATCCACTCTGATTTTGATTCGAAAGAAACGTGCAATTGTTGTTTAACTCCAATCGTATTCTAGCACCCAAGGAATCTTCTAAATGCGATTTGCACAATGTCGAGTGTGTCTATTCAATCAGATATGATCACTGCGTCGTTCGGCGAACATGCCACTTGACAATGATCGGTCCACCCGCAAAACTTTTGACGACTTCAACATATGCCAAACGATCGCTTTGAAACTGACACAAACTTTGACGTATTTGATGACGATTAGTTTCTGCGCATTGGCTTCAATTCGTATTTCGTAATACTTGTATGGCTCCGACAATCCGCCGTTATTGGCTTTGTGTAAGTTTCGTAAGTAAAACACTATTCTCCACTCTTAACTTTCTCAGGTCGAAACCACTCGATACACTCACGTGACGCAGTAACACTCGCTAATAACAAGAGTTTACTTCCGGCCGAGTTTATTTGGCGGGGAAAGAGGATGGTCTTTAGCCGCACTGCCATCGCCACACCTCACCATCGTCGGGCGGGAAATTTCCGACGCTTGACTCGTCATTGACGCAGTCGGCAGAGGTCGCCTTCCATGGACGGGAAAGTTTTGCAGCCCCTTCACTTACTCCGTTTGTCTAAGATAACCCTTGATGAGACCATTTCTCGATATTCTTAGTTAAAGAATTATATTTGGGCGTTGGAACTACACTGATCTGTATTGAACAGAAGAATGTTTTATACGAAGATAGTAGTAAATTGTTTTCCTGATAACTGTAGGTGACAGTCTGAAATATCACAGCGGAGAACAATTCAGCACCAAAGATGTAGATAACGACAAGGTTAATACATCTACTAGCTGTGCTGTTGGTTGGGAAGGTGCGTGGTGGTACAGCAACTGCTACTATTCTAATCTTAATGGCGTGTATTATCGTGGCAATCAAACAGATCTTGAAAAAAGAGGAGTTGTGTGGTTTCATTGGTTAGGCCGCTTCTATTCTTTGAAGTCAACGGAGATGAAACTTGTGCCTGTTACTTAGAACTTAATTATATTGAGCGGATTGAATCCAATCTAAAACTTTCCGTTGATTCAACTCAAGACGACAAAACTATTTTATTTGCATGCTAGACTTCTTGCATTTCAATATCATATTGCACTACAGTGTGATCTATAATGATATGGCTCACCATGTAAGGGCCTAATGCCTCACATAAAAAAATACTGCGTGTATTTCGACTGAAGAAACAATATTCTTTCGTCGTTTGTCAATACAATACTTATTTAACTTTCATGGTCACGATATAAAATGGCCTGGCGTTAGATGCATCAATCATTTGACAAGTATTATAGCAGAATAAGCGCCTGAACCCATCAAAATAATTATTTCAATGGACATGTAAAAATATTATGCATTTAAATAATGTGTCACGAATCATAACCGAAAACCATTGACATTTTTAATAGCAAATAAAATGCAAGTTATTTAATACAGTGAAAAATTCTAAATTTCAAAGAAAAATAATTCCCAGTCAGAGTTATTAGACAACTTTTTGTAGGCCTATTTATGAGAAATTTGTAGAAACGATAGGCATTTTATAAATCTATGATCTGCTCTAAATTTGCATTAAATTCCTTTATTGAGGTCAAAATTATATCTCACTATCGCTTTTTATCTTACTTTAATATCGCAAGGTTATTCACGAAACACCATTATTTATACTTTACTGATCATCAAACCAACTGCTCCTGATAAACTGTAATCTCGTACACAGACGTGGATGTTACAATTCAATAGTCAGGATTTCATTGATCAGCTCCTTGAATACTTACAAAATATTCCATAAGAAATTCAGATTATAAGTATTGCTCACTGGTCCATTGTTATTTCAACCGATCCAAATACTTTGGGCAGCAAATTTCACATTGGTCAGTCAATTTAAATACTTGTGGCTCAACAATTGAATCTTATGACAATATCAAAATCATCAAATTTGGTTGCTGAAATATTAGCGCATCAAAACTAGCAATTATGTTTACAATGTCGACATAACTGTTTACTCTCTGATAAAAGGTACGATGTAATATGATTGCTCAGAGTGGTGTAATGGGGTAACTTTAGTCATTGACAACGAACATAACAGTAATAACTCTAAGATACACTGTACATACAAAAGCCCAAGATGTAATGTTACACCAGATCATTGTTAGGCAATAGAAGACCAACGTACAAAGGCACAAATTAAAATCGGAGAAAACTTTGGCAAATGCTGTCATGTTCTGTTTTAGTAGGAGAATCAGAGGATTCAGTGATTTTATAATTTGTTGCTTATCGTAGTTAAGTTTTACTCTTTATTCAGAAGGTCATACATGAACCAATTAGTTCCGTTGTTAACAATTTTACTACATGTTTAATCAACCACATAAACTGTTCTTCTTCGGTATCGGTATCGTTTGTTACATTGTTGCTCAAAGTAAACGGAATTCTGTCAACCTCTGAGTCTGTGGTTTATTTCAAGAAACCCTGCTGATACATATTTAACTGCATTTCGCCTAGTTTTGGAATGAATACACAAATTATCTGATTCTATGTAACGCACAAGAGAGACCAGTAAAGGATGAGTCCGAGAAATCCAAGACAGGTTGGTATTTGTTTGTTCTGTAATTTCTTAAATTTGAAATCGCACTTCTTCCAACATTTTTTTCTCAGGAGTGCACACGCCTCGACGGCCTACTGCAGAGCAATTGTGCGCGATGAACTTGTTCAAGGTCCCTACGCAATGACTGACGCCTCGGATGAGGGTCGAACCCGCTCACTCAGCGCACACTGAGTGTTACGGGCCGACCGCTCTAACCAATCGGCCAAACGATGCACAGTAGGTATAAAGCGAACCTGAGGCACTAGTATAGAGAGAAAAAGAAAGAGAGAGAGAAAGAGAGAGAGATAGATAGAGAGAGACAGAGAGAGAGAGAGAGAAAGAGAGATGGAAAGAGCGAGAAAGAGCAAGAGAGAGATAGCGAGAGAGAGATAGCAAGATTGAGCGAGTTACAGAAAGAAAAAGAGAGAGAGTGAGAGAGTGAGAGAACGAGAGTAAGAGTGAGAGAGAGACAAAGTGAGAGAGCAAGAGTCAGAGAGCTACAGTGAGAGAGCAAGAGTCAGAGAGTGTGAGAGTGAGCGAGTGACAGAAAGAGAGAGAGCGAGATAGAAAGCAGGAGTGAGAGAGAGTGAGAGTGAGAGAGTAAGGGAATGATAGAGAGAGAGGAAGATATGAACTGAGAGGACGGATGAAGTAACGAAGAGGCAATTGAAGGGACGAAGTCACGTAGTTACGGAAAGAAGAGACGAGCTAGGGACCGGTTGAGAAAGAGACAGACGGTTGGACGGACAATGAACCGAAGGAGGGGCAGAGAGAGGCATGACAGGAGGTTCGGAGAAAGGCACAGAAGGAGTCATTGATGGGGCGATTGATGGGGGCGATATTTTTTGGCGTCTCATAGAAGACTTTCAAAGTCTTTATGGCAATGGCAGTGATGCAGTAAAAACGATCAATCTACCATAGCTTCTTTCCTGTCAAAAAATTGCGCTGGCTAAACGAGTTGCTGAATTCCATCCCCTCTTAGTTATCTCAAGACGTGTCTGGGAGTGAAAGTCCGCCAATTCACGTTAAGCTTTCCGTTGGCATTGTGGTATTATTGTACTCACCAATTTTGTTAATGTGAAGTGAGTTACGTTAACTGGCAGCGAATTGAGCTGTGGAACAAACTCGCGACTCTTTTAAAAAATCTTGTTTGTGGCAATTAAGTTGGCATTCTTGCTTGTGTGTTCTCTCATAGTTTGGATTAACGCTCGTTGACCCTAGAATTGAGCTGTGGAACAAACTCGCGACTCTTTTAAAAAATCTTGTTTGTGGCAATTAAGTTGGCATTCTTGCTTGTGTGTTCTCTCATAGTTTGGATTAACGCTCGTTGACCCTAAATTTGACCTTGAATTTAGTCGAATGTTCCATACCCTTCCCACCGCTTATCTCCGGTCGAAGCCTATATTAATGTGCATCTGCTAGACCCATTCTAAAAATGTTTGTAACAGAGATGAAGCGACATTTTTGGAATTGCTTGTTAATAATTCAACCGCTTCTTAAATGTAACGTGCCGTACCACGTTAGAGGGACGTTCCTAAACCCTTCTGAATAACGCAGAAGTCATTTATATTGATTTATATATTCTTTGAACTTTGTATACGTGATTGTAGACTTACATGTAACAATTATCCAAATGTCTAATCGGTTAACAGTATCAGCTATTATAATCGGTATCATCACATGAAATAATCGGCAATAATCTGTATCGGCATAATCGGCAAAAAGTGATATAGTTAACTCATTCGATTGGTTTAGGCGAAGAAGTAAAGAGATTATGATAAGTTAGGAAAAGCATTGCCAACCCGTTCTCTCGACCGATTCTTATTTCGATGCCACAATGTATACAATCGATAGCCTGTCTACTAGCGTTATGCAATACAACTGCATTTATATGTCCCTTCTTACAAAGTTCAGAAGGTCACACACTCGCAGAAGTGGCACATATGAAACTAAATATATTACAGAGCAATAATAGAGCGCAAAGAAACAGCTGTCGGTTCCCATACAGTAATTGCCTCTCACGAGGACCAATGAGAGACACTTCATTATAATGACCAAAATCAGACTTTGAGCTACGGTGTCTGAAAATCAGAACTAAATTTAAGTACAATGTCTTTTATAAATTACTTTATATATTATATGAGATTAGAATTGCTCCAGGTGAACGCACTTTATAAATTGGAGACTGGACTTAGAGTTTGGAGTTGTCGCCTGCGTTCAATCGCTTATGTTATTTCAATCTCGACTCATCATCCATAAAATCCTTGTCCATAGTATACGCATGTTGCTTTTGAGTCTTTAAGTGTTGGCGACGCATCTGTCTCATCCAAACTCGCAGGTCTAATCAACCCCTAAATCAATTACCAGAGCTGATATTTTTTCAGTGAAACATCTGCCACTTGCTTCCAATCTTGCAAAAATGACTTCTAAGTTTGAAGGAGGCATTGATCATAATACGGAGCATATGAGCTATTTGAAGCAGTGAACCAGGCCTTCACATAGATGGTTACAATGAACCGACAGATACGTCGAAGAACCTTCAACATGCACTTGACTTGTTCTTTAATCGAAAGTTTAAACTGGCCACGAAATTGATTTCTTTTGCCATCCATGTGGCGTGGTTATAGGCTCCAGGATGGTTGAATCTTCTTATACAAGCGTGGATCCGTCTAGTTGAGCTTCTGTCCCTCTATGGATTTCTTCTCCCTTGTTCCCCCTTGCTATTGTGAAATTTGCTGTTTTAATGTTGTCCAATGTTTATCAACTATCATGTGAGGCATTCATCCCTAGACTACATATCTACCGCCTACACACTATAATAAATTATTTTCACGTGATTATTGTTTTCTTAGGTTTATTTGCATGACGAGCGAGACACGGCTATTGTGACGGAGACAGGATTCAGAGTGGGAACCGGAATTTCAACATCCGTTTCATTTACACTTAGAAACGTAAGTGAAACGCTAAATACGCCAATAAACACATACACATATTATGTATGTTTATTTTTAAATAAAAACGTGTTACACATCCCATATAATGTTATTATTATTATTACGTGCTTATAATATTGTATCTAATTTAGAATAAGTTGATAACTTGAGCACGAATATAAACTTAGACGGAGGATTTACTCTGACTGAGGGGCGTTCAGCCGAGTTATGATTTTAACCAGCTCTTGAGAAGGAACGATCGGAAGGCATGTCTATATAAATGGTTAGGCCGTGCCGAGGGGAGGAGCAGCGGGGCCGTGGTCTTTGGCGAAAATGTGAAAAGGGCTAAAATTTTAGGATGGAATAACTTATTATTCCATAAAATGCAATATTTTCGAAATGTGGGGCTCCAGATTGATGCTAGGCACAGGGCGCAATTAGAGCTCGGTACAGCCATGATAAATGGTGAGGAATGAATGGCACATAATAGCAATTGCCACTGTCGCTGACTCACTAACTAGTGGCTATCTCTCATCTCTGTCCTACAGAGCGTGCTGAAAATAAACAACAGGAGATTATTTTAGACATCATAATAATATTATAAACAATTATATGCAAAATATTATAATTTAATATTTCATTATATTAACACGTATGTTGATTTGACAGATCATTTTTTTCTGCACCATTATAGCTGGTTCAAATAATCCTATGAGCTAAAATTTAATCTCTTGGATCGTCCGCTTTACGAATGATTTCGAATGCTTCAATCAGATTGAAATTGGTCCCGAAAACTCTCATCCAATATACTAAAATAATATTTCTACTGGAGGCCTTAATATAAAATCTCGTTCCATTGTTTTGTAACTGTCCATGTTGCCTGCACCTTATGGCGATTGTCACGAAGCTGAAAACTACACGTTCACGAGATGCATTGGGCAATGCCAGGGACATTTTATTCTGTCCAAATGTGGTTGTCGACCAATATCATCTGAGGGTATAAATTTGCTATTGCAATCTGATAGTTTCAATTTAAGGACCGTCCATAAATGACGTCACTCAATTTTGGACGATTTTTGATCCTCCTGCATCTCGCCACACGTCATAAATTTCCTGATCCCCTCAAATATGAAGTCGCAAAGCTCTGACCCCCGATAAACCAGATGTCCAGAATGCTATATGCAAATGTTCTTACAATTTTCATTAAATTAGTTATAGCCATAAAAATATCTAAAACTATATTGTAGAACGAAGGAAAATGGAGAAAGCATAATTATTACACTCATTATGCATACCACAGGATGAAAAGCTTTTGTAAAATCATTGCATTTAAAATGCTTTTTATTAATGCAATAATTTGAAACAATCCAGACTTTATGCTTTTCCATTCTTCCACGGAGTGGCGGGAAATGCTGACTCATCGAATGAATAGGGAGAACTTGCATCTCATCAATGGATATTCCATTGAAGTGCGGCTCTTCTGCGTCTATCCAATACACACACACACACACACTCTCTCTTTGTCTCTCTCTGTCTCTCTCTCTCTCTCTCTCTCTCTCTCTCTCTATCTCTCTTTCTCTCTCTCCCCATTTGAGGTCCGATGCGTTTGGTCGGTATAATTGATTCATGGCTCTGTGCTGTCCACTTCCAAAACTCCAAAGTTGAAACCGAGCGTAACAGTAAACAATCCAAAAAATTGCAAATACGATAATCATAATTAATGTTGCTAAATTGTGCTAACAATAACTTTAATTAAATAGAATTTATTTGATTGAATGAAAGTTTTTGATGAAATAACGAATTTTTATGTTTGATGTGAAGACGTGACGTCATATTTCGTCAACCCCTCCCTTTAGTCACACACCGTCAGAAATGGGCCACACACACTAATCTACAACTAATTGAGGACGTCTGTCTGGAAGTTTATCTTGTGAATTAAGTTGCAGGACCAATATGCAGTGTTGAACAGAGCTACTTATCCGTGATGAAAGTCTTCCGATTGTGGATTACTTCCGGTGCGTGCCGGAAGTGTGATTGTCCTCTTCAATGTCATCTATCCACGTATCCGGTTTCAATATCGACACGTTCTCTATCACAGCATTTTCTCGACTACATGTCGCAAAGTTCGCAGTTCAATGGACGGAATCTGACGATATCTAAATTGAGCAAGGAACTCGTCTTCCTGGATATCTTCTACTCTCAGCTGAGCTACGTCGACATCCAAACAACTCCAGCCTACGATTTCTTCAAACTGGTTTGCGACATAGGTGGTGCATTTGGACTGATTCTAGGAGGAACATTACTTACTATTGCAGAATTGTCCCAGTTCTTCGTCCAATTAATCAATGAATTTGTTACATCTGCAAGGTTCGCTACAATGTAACGCCTTTGAGGACCTATTCTTGAAGCATGTTTATTGTAATTGGCTGATTGTTATGCATAGCTCCAAGAGAAGCTTGAATTGCGTTTTATTGCACAATGGTAACCTATGTTCTTCTCTTTCACTTCCAAACCAAACAAAGCTCAGAAAAATATATGAAACTATCCAAATGATCCTCCAAAATAGTCTACTACCATGAGCACCAGTTGTCCATTTGTGTTGATCTAAAGATGGTTAATAATATTGACGTAAAATGTAAATGCATAATGTGCATGTAGTCAGTTACCGAAACGTTACAGTATGTTTACTATAATTGTCACTATTAAGTAGGACACGATGTTATTATGCTGTGTCCTGTCAAACCAAATATTTGAAAATAGTATCAGTAATTTTTAAACATATTAACGTTTCGCTATTCTCAATGGCCTCGGAAACAAAACTGTCACATGAACATTTTTTGCCTGGACTAATACATTTTATCACCAAATTGATAGTTTCAACAGCTCAACGCTCGTCTGTTGATCTCGATTAATTGCTAACCAAACCGATCTTTCTCTCCAATAACACAACGAGACATTCGTTAACTAGGCCTACTAAAGAGTTTATAGAAACATAACAGTGATAGTAACGCCATAGTTCCATATCTTTAGCAGTCCCTAAGTTAAATGGTTCCAAATCGCAATATCAAACTGCCAACTACACTAATCATCTCGAACGTCGTTAAAATGACTACATTGCCTCACACTCTTAGCGCATACTCTGCTCATGTCTCGTTATGGAGGTCGATTGGTCTCTAGCTGAGCTCTAGTTGCAAAGGAGAACTGTACATTTGCGACGATCCTGTGCGGAGGTGCTTTGGTGACATAGATTCGCGGTGGAAGGACTAAGTTGCTGAAACAGCCTTCCACTTTCAATGCGTAAACTTATTTAAGTTGATGCCTAGAAATCCAATCTCAGTTGATGTTTACCAACCTAATCATAATAGTCTTAACATCAAATAATGTTACGTCGCTGTGGCAATTGTCGGTTTCGTCGTCGTCGCAACATGATCATCATGATCGGTCTGAACAACTATGAACCGATCTCGAGGAAGTAATTGTCCTATCCTAGCAAAATGAACAACACTCTCGACAATCAATGTTACAAACCTAAATTTTATTGCAGCGTTAGGCTCAAGACGCGACAAACTTGAACATCTTAATATCTTAGAAACAGACGCTCTGAAGACGAAGTTTGAGTTTGAATTTTATCTGTTGATATTCCTCTTCACATTTTATAATCCACCGCAACAAATTGCTGTCCAAATCCCCGTCTATTACCATTATAGTCTAGGTTATGATACTAGACAAAAGAACCTGGCAATTAAACAATTAGACAGAGTTTAATTTCATAACTCTATAATTATCTATCCAATGTATTCAACTTCGCATGATATAAGCCAAGTTGACTCTAATCACCAGTAAATAAAACACATTGAGTGACATAAGAACATTGCTATAATTCACTTGTTTTGCTCGTTTCCTGGTTTACATCCTACAGAATATTATTTCGGCATTGATGCGATCATCTAAAGAGCTTAAGGAGACCAGTGGCTCCCCGATATACCAAGTATGACAAGACGCAATCTTATTGCAACCCAGGTCATATAATTTTATTCGTAGCTTTGAATTGACCCGAACCTCAAAGTCTGTAAGATAGTTAAGCGAAGATTAAATTGAAAAGGAATCCTGTCTTTTTTCAACACTGTGTTAACAGGGAACATCACTGTCTTTACTTGTCTCAGTTTTTTTCAGACGAGCTTGCTTGCTTGGTGCGCCTCTGATTCGGTTGTACTTCGAGCGGCACTCTAGAAGTTGTTAAATACGATACAATAATCTACCAAAACAACAATAAGGAAATGTTCTAAACAGGAAATTAGAAAAACCAATTCTTAATCAAATTGGGTCGATAGCCAAAGGCGGCAACATTATCAGTCCTCGTGATACAGCCTACCAACGCAGCCAGCGTGTTTAACGTCTAATCTAGAAGTTAAAGATATTTCAGAAGTAAAAGTTTGCAGAACCCTTCACCTGAAATGGCCTCCTACTACACATGCTCTTGTCTGCTTTTTATAATAAGTCCTTCAAGTCACACTTCCTCAGCTGCGTTTAGGATAGGAGTGAATCTGGATGGGTATCTGAAAGAAGGCCATTATTATTTTCAGGATGATTGAATGAATGGCGCAATTGAGCTCAGGATTGCTTTCAAGTGTTAACTGTTATCGCATGTCTTCAAGCAGATGGTGAATTATCGTGAGTGTGTGAAAATTAAAGTCAGTCATCGGAGGAAATGTTCAGAAACCTGAGGGCGTATTATTATATTTCTCTCTGTTACGATTTTACTTCACTTTCGTGGCTGCCTGAGATCATTACCGTGATATCTTGAAATTTATATTTCACTTAAAGATACTATTCAGGGTGACACGATGTGCCGTTGATTAGGAAGGATTTCGTGACATGTCTCATGTGATTCATCTTTTTCTGGTTTCCTGCCCTTCTGTATATTATGTTCAAATGTCCGACGTCGAAATTCATCTCACTGTTGAGTCCTCTCTTTAAGTTGTCCGTATCCGCCATCGTCCAATCCAGCATCAAACTGTCTCGATCTTTCTCTTTGCCGATTCTCGTCCGTTTTGCCTTCAATGACAGTTCTTAATAGTCAGTTGGCTCTCAGCAAGCTGTGTTCGATCCATTTGCTATCTTTTGCTTTGCGTTTTGCGCGGATCAGGTCACTTTCTTCTCAAATCAGTTCTATTACTTCTTCATTGCTTATATCTCTTTCAGCTAATTCTTTCCATTCTTTTTCAGGTCCAAATTTTGAAAGCTTCCAAATCATTTTATGTCCTCTTTCATTGTGGCCCATGTCGCCGATCCGCACACCACTACTGTAGCACCCCAGATCATATTGTGATTACATGCAACTTATTCCACCACTCGCTAATGATTTTAAATCCTATAAGTCATAGTGATACTATCTTGGACTATATCTGTCTCCATTGTAATAATATTAATGTCAATTCATCACTTAAAATAGGTATTTTGTCTTAACACGGGTATGAAATGGCGTTGTTAATTGGAGTAATCATCATCTTTCTATCCCCCACTTAGATGTGTTCTGTGTTATGTTAGCTACAGATGTTTGGGCGTCCCCAATGTAGTTCATATTTCGAGCATCTATTCCTCGTCGAAGTATAGTATCCAACCAAATCATCTACCTGCGCTTATCTTCGGCTGATTCAGATCATTAAAAAATATTATGAAGTTCATCGCATGTGCGCAACAATTGACTCTGACAATCCATACCTCACATTGTGTGACTGTTCAAGCGAGTTCCTACATGTACAATCAACCGACCTCCACTTCATCCTCTACACTAACAATAATCGGTTCTAGAAAATCGGTCTGAAAAGTCTCCATAGGCTCCAAGATTAATGTAAAATATTGAACGTGTGCCACATCCTAGTAAACTTTGACAACACACACTACATTGGTTTCCAGCGAGCTACGGACAATGCATTTTTCTTTCACAAAATAGATTACGGTGTTACATGTAGGCTACATTCTGGTTGTTCTGACTAAACTCTGATTCCACTGACATTCTAATGCGTCTTGGTTCTCATGTTGCATCCTATAGGCCTACCTGTATTAAAGTACGATAATCCATCCCATCGATCATCATCTTCTGAAAAGCGCAAGAATGTTGTTCCTGAAACATGTCTTGTCTTTAACTGACATCTGGACTAAAACGTTACTTATAGATTTAAAAATTCCTGAACATTTTTTAGAAATGTTTATGTTAGTAATTCTCTCAGAGATATGCTCTTTCGCTCTAAGGTGAAAGTGAAAACCTTCTGCTTTCTCACTACACTTTGCTGAAAGGTTGAATGCTCCCTGCTTCAAAGCTTCAGAATGTTGTATTTATGAAATTTTTTTGGGAAAATCATAAGATCTTGAGCCTATTAAAAAGCATCTGTTTTATACACATACTTCGTATCATTGTAGGGAATGTACAATTATCCGCTGTTAATAGCCCACCAAAGCGTCGTTTATACTGCAGTTGCTCCTCCAATTAGCAAATTTAAGTTCTAAACTAATTAAGCATCATTTCACTCGGTTTAAACGATGCAAGTGTAAGTCTTGCTCATCGCAATATCTATTTATCCTTTGCATCAGGGGTGTCAGTTCTCTATTCTTGGTTCTATTTGTTTATTTTCGATTAGGCTGGTAAACTGATGGATCTTTGCGGACTTGCACAGGCATAAATTTGGACGCTTTGCGTTGCCTCTTCAGTTATCCGATTCACCATAGATGTATTTGATAGCTTTTGGCAACGTACATGCTCTGAGTGCTGAACTTGTGCAGGTTAACTCAACCCACCTACACCGTATAATAACTTCTACTTTCCTCTTTGAACAATTTTGAGCTGAACAAGCGTTGGCCCAAATTCTGCACAAGATTGTTCAGCTCTCAGCAAATGATTATTTTAAGCTGTTTTAAATGCCGCGATTCTCGAGACAAAAAAAGTGTTAAATCAAACGTGTTTAGAAGTAAAATAGTTGCATATTGTCCTGCACATGAGGCGTCAGACCATGCGGATGTAGGTCTACACGCCACATTGATTTAATGCGGAAGTTGGAAATAGAGCTGTACGAGAGGATTTTCTTTAAACATTTAAAATATAAAATTCACCAAGCCGGAAGTTAGGAAATGAAATTTAACCAACTTGAATTCATGTCCTAACATTGGGCGCAACATCTGGAACAAGTCGATAAGTCTATCATCTGTCACTATCATTAATTAGCACAGTAACACTTTCTACTGGATCAACAACTGCAGCATTTTATCTCGATATAAACACACTTGATAAGAATGAGCAAATGATTAATGACTGTATCACGAGGCTCTCGAGACTAGCAACAACGGCACACATCTCACTCACGATTCCTCCTGTGCCTTCGCTTCGCCACGGTCAGACATTGCACACCTGCCGAGAAACAAGTCACATTGATAATATCCGGTATCGATATAATAATTATACCAGACACCTTCTTTAATGGGCAGGTTGAACTTCTCAGAGACGGAAGACTGACATGAGGTTTCGCATCGTATAGCATTTTGATCTATGGACTATTCAGAAGACTATTCAATGCGGAATTCCCGGGGAAAAGATATGTCTTGATATTATGTCCAAAACTGTAGGCAGCCATGAGTCTTTCGGTACTTCGATCATGGTATAAAGAAAAAGACTCATCTAGTGTAAGCCTACAAATGAACTGTGATCATAAAATCTTTAAAGGCAATCAAGAGACACACAGTGACATTAAGCCTACATGATAGCGTACATGCTATAGTTTTCACATGAGCTGCAAACTTTTCTGGAATGTCGGAACACTGCCCTTGCGAATACTATGATTAACCAGATAATTAGTTTTAGAAACTCGAGAGCATCAAAATACGTCACATTTTAATAATAGTTAAAAATTAATACTCGACAGCTTCGTGGCAGACTGCGATTGTTAGGATATGATATGATATTTGATATAACCAGGCAGAACTTAGCGATCTGTTTTAATAAGATTGCGTGCAGCTGATTATTTCCCTGATGGACGTGGATTTGAAGGCCTACAATAATTATTGGGCAATGATTATGAATTATAATATAAATTATTAATGCTTCGTTTTAATCATGGAACTTCATCCTTTCATTGTCTGAATGTCTTCACACACACAGATGAATTTTATTCTCTGCTTCAAAATAGTTAAATGTTTCTCTACCCCATCACTTTTAAAACTCGATTTCTATAGTAATGCCTGTATGTTTGGCAATTAGGCCTATATTATGACGAAGCACCTGTAGTAGGCCAACGTATTATATCAGTATCCGACATACTCATACCAAGTTTTTTAAGCCAGCCTTAAACTGAGCTTCACTATTAATGGCGGGAAATGGCACATTTTATAAATTAGTAAAACGAAGGCAACTACAAAATTTTCTAAAACAACATTAAAACATTTTTACTAAAAACGTTTAGTCTTAAGGTGGCTAAAACATATTTCTGCTCTGCTTTTTGTAAAAATTGAAAAGAAATACTTTTTATTATATTTTGGCTATTAGTTATAGTGCTTCTAGTTAAGAATTAATGTTATAATTTACTTAGGTGGCCCTACCTAGCAGGACTATTGATTGTTCTTTCTGGGTCCTCTGTTGTTGCTGATTGATGAAAAGATTATTTGTATTGCTTTTTGGTTTCAATGGCTGCAATAAAATGAATTGAATTGAATCTCATTAGCGTCTGTTGCAACATACGCCTGCATGGCTGTGTCACAGATTCCATGCGTACTGCTTCGTATTAGCTTGAATTCACTAACATTCCGTGTTTGTAAATTGTCTAGTGAGGCAATCCTTGCGATAAATTGAAAGTAAAGGCTTGTCACTTCCTCATTGTGCAATGTTTATCGTCTTATCCCTCCTGCGTACAGGCTTTGATATTTATAAAATTGTGCAAGGAAAATCTTCAAATATGTTGTTAGTACAGATGCATACATAAATACAAATACACGCACAACTACAAACACATATATACATATATATATACAACGAAGGGCCTATATATACATATGCATAAAACATGTTCTATTGCAAATTAGTACGTACATTGTCCGTGCATATTATACGCATTTTCCCCACTCTAGGTGGCGATTTGCATGAAACATTAAGTTAGGAATAACCACTAAATAACCTAACGCGATTTCATTATCAGAAGCTCATCAGCATGTGCTGCTATCACGATCCACTAGCGCAGCTGATTTGTTATATTCTCCGACGTGGAAGTACGATTACACGCAGGCCTACAACGCAGTAGAGCTGAGGAATATTGCTAATTACTTGAACTAAGCAACAAAATTGGAGTCACGTGCTTCAAACAAGTTGCTATTATAGCTTGATCAGGAACGCATTGCTAAAATTCAGTATAATTTTTTTGACTTGTTCATATTGTTCAGAGAGGAACAGTCTTTTACTATATTCATCGTATCTTGCTAGTTGATTCCGCAGTGAATCCGTCGTCGCTATGAGCTCTCACGTGGCATATTACTTTGCAGCATTTGCCATGATATTAACGCAAAGCACGATCGTTTCAATTGAAGGACAGTGCACTATAGAAGGTTGCAATGATGGAGACACATCAATGAGCATCGTAGCAGAGATCAAGCAGCTCAGTATTGAAGCGTTTAGTCAGCTATATGTGCAAGTTCTAAATATTCGTGAGCTTGTTAATGAGTCGTTTATAAAAATAAAAACTCAGCACGACACCAGTGACAACATAAGTCTTCAGGCCGTTGATAAATGTCATCATGAGCATGATATCTATGCTAAAGTTGAGAACATTTGGAAGTTTCTGAATGAATCATTTCAGGGAACGAAAAGTGAGCATGGCAGCGTTCGGACAAGTCTTCAAGCCGTTGATCGTCGTCTCCAGGAACACGATATGTACGTGAAGAACCAAAGTCAGAATATGCGGAAATATGAAGTCTACATAAAGCAAGGTCAAAGTTTTCACGATCTTCTTAATGAAACAATTCAAGATATGAAAAGTCAGATTGGTAGCGTTAACGAATCATTGGAAGAAATGAGAAGTCAGCATAAAAGTATTATGGCAAATCTTCAAGAGTTAGACCGACGACGTTCTCGGGAACATGAAATCTACATCAAGCAAGGTCAAAATATGCGTGAGTTTCTTAATGAATCGTTGAAACAAATGCGAAGCCAGCATGATGCTTTGGTGAGAAGTCAGCATGATGCCTTTAATAGAGGTCTACAAGCGATTGATCAACGTCTCAAGGAGCACGATATCTCGGTCAAAAACCAAATTCAGAATTCAAGAATCATCGCAAATGGTAACAAGAAATATTTTTCTAGCAAGTCAACGTTGAATTAGAACAGTATCTTAAGTTGAGTGGCTGGCAGTCGTGGGCATGAAATATTAGCGACTTACAAAGTTGCAGCACTAACATTCAAAACTGTAGATCCTAAGTACATATACATGTACTTGATCTTTTGTTTCTTGGTCTCGGACTGCCCTCCTCCTTCATTAAGGACTAAACTTAAAACTGGCTTCTCTCCATCGGCTTCTCACTCTTTTAAGGCGTTTATTTTCTCCGAGATTTCCTCACCTCGAAATAGTTATTCTGTAAAAGGCGCTATATAGACACATGGGACAAAGGTTCACAACACAATCTTAGGAATGTTGTGTTGAAATGGCAGACAGGATGAGAATTTGCGTATCAGTCTTATGCCGTTTAGTTTGCAATGTCTGCTGAACAGTGCTGCTATATGAAGTTAGCGTAGATAACTATACTTGTTGTTTTGCAAGTCGCAAAGAGGGACGAGGTGGACGTTTTGCAACTACAACGCTATTTGAATACGCTTATAAGAATTTAGCTGAGAATACATGAGTAAATAAAAGCACCAGCCGTGGTGAAAAACTATTATTTAGGGGTTTCCTTTTCGCTAATTGCAACACTGTGGTTAATGGAATACTAGAATAAAATACGCACTCTACTCTCATCTTCCGTCATCTTCCTACTATTGCTGTATATAAATATTAGTATTTCTTTGAAAACATTAGCGAATTCAACTGGAAGTTAATGGATACATGGCGCCTCATGTGCTCATTCCACCAAACGCGAACCAGCAACGAGTAACAACCACGCCATCTTTATCAAATTCTCCATCTTATATTGGCCTGCTTCTGTGGCGCATTTACATGCGCTAGCGTATAGAAAACAGATTAATCTATTCCATCAATTGTGAACAGCAATAATGTTATAGCCTAATTGTTTTCCCCAGAAATGCAAACTTACTTGTTTGCAGGTAACTTAGAGATGGAAGGGGACGCGTTAACGCGTGAATAGCATATGTATGCTACCTCGAAAGGGTGGCGATATGGCTTATACACTATTAGCCTCAAGTAGTACATTCAAGGTATAAAAATGTTAATTGCACTAAACTAAAGGATAAAAAGGACGAGCAAGAACACAATTCACTCTATACAATTAAATTAAATTTACATGTAACTCATAATTATAGTCTAATTGCTAATATATAAACATTGGAGCAAACTTCCCATTCCCTATCATCTCTTCGTCCTTCGACATACTTGGGGTGAAGGAAAGGCAGATCGTGGGCGGGAAGACGCGTATAGCATGACAAACGACAAAAGTTACAAACGACTTCGAGCTTAGGACCCTACTATCATAGTGGATATAGGCTGTATCAAAATGTAAAAAAAATAAAACGAAAGATTTATTTGAAATTAAAATAATATAGTTGTTTCTCTAATTGGATACATTTGATTATAGACACACATTACAAATAGTTTGCACCAACCGCGTGTCCAAACGATCCTTTCAATAGTGCGACTCATAGCGTTGTAACAATATGAGATATAAAATATAATTATAAATTTTATATATTATGAAAAAAATAACAAAATTTAGGCTCTTGCGTCTGTGTGTGTATCTTTGAATGTGTTTTTGTACTTGTGTTCATTATGCGTATATGTGTGCGTGTATCTGTGTCTGTGCTTTGTATAAAGCATACATGTAGGCCTACATGTATACCTTATTTATATCCTAGCGGGCGACATGTCTCCTCGGCTTCATATGTTGCTAACGCAATTAAGACAACGTCAAAGAAATAACTGTTTCAAATATTTCTAAGGTGTCTATGAAAAAAGCAGGGATCTTTTGGTCTAGCATGCATGAAAAGGAGATTCTATTAGAAATCACCCATTCACTTGCCACTTTCATTGGGCACGTGGCTCCAGTCTACACTGTGTCACTGTCAGAGGTTGCGGCTTCTGTGCAGTGCATATGACAATCTGAGGAATAATCTTTGAACTGCATGCAATAGCAGTGCTATTTTAGCGAGCTGTGTTCTTGTGTATTTTCAGTGTGGGATTGTTCTGATATAAAGGCAAGTGGTCAAACTACAAGTGGCGTCTACGAGGTGTGCGTCGGACATCAACTCAATCGTATTTGTACAAATGCGTTTTGTGACATGGAGACTGTCAATGGTCCATTGATTGTTTTGTATTATACCTATAAAATTTTAAATTTAATTCAGCATGATGCGGTGACTAACTTAAGATGAGCATCTTCATAAAAACACCAGACGGACGTTCATGGCACTAGTGCCAAAGTTCCTGATCATTCACGAACAATAATGCACTGTCATGCAGGGTTCTAGGACAATTGCCCTCTGGTTACTAGCCCCGCGGTCAATTTCCCCGGTCAATTGCCCCCGGTCAATTGCCCCCAGTCAATTGCCCCTAGGTTGCCTCTGAATAGGAAAGCAACAGATATTTGCCACTCTTAATTAATTGAACTCTTTCATAATCCACCCTTCAACGACTGTACTATATTTGATTCTCAACAAATCTTTATGTAACAACTAGTCTTTGGTAAATATTGTTGTTGATTTTATGGAAGTCCATAAATAAATATTAATATCAATTAATTAATCCACCCTGTGATGTATGTACTCTTTGAGTCTCAACAAATCTTTATGGAACAACATTCTTTCATCTAGTCTGTGGTAATATTGCTGTTGATTTTAAAATTACAATTTGAAACTGTCTGTTTTGCAAGATACTTCACGGGGGCGGATAGTAATTATTAGGCTTAAAGAAAACACCACCTGGCGAAGTGGACATTAGTCAAAATTACGAGATACTGTAAAGGAAACGAACTCGCTTCCTATTTCTCTTTACGCCAGTGTGTCATACATTGCTATATTGGTTCTTAGTTTTTAAATTTATCGTTTATTCTCATTCGTCAATGTGGTAACACGTCCTTGCAAAACTCAGCAAGGTAACTTCAAGATATCTACTCAGAGGCGCTCCTTGCGCCAGCCTAGGCTGTGTGATGACCAATACACCAGACTTCCGAGCGATGCTGCTAAAGACCGCTTTAAAGCTAAAGTATCAACATTGGACTTGTCAAATGTCGACCAGCAATGCAAAATGGGTCATCTCTCTCGGGCTTATGAGTTGTTTTGTATAAAACTCAAATTAATCTAGCAGCTCTAGCCCTTCCTATGAGCAACTAATCTTATCCTTAAATCGAGAGTTTGTTCTAGTCTATGACTGGTTTCTTGCAAACGGACTTACTCTCAAAGCAACGAAAACTAATTTCATCTGCTTTGCCTCACATCGGAAAGAAATTCCCTCTATTGAAGTGCAGTCAAAACTTGCTGATACAACCTTGCCTGCAATCAAATCTACAATTTCTAGGGTATATGTCAATCAATTCCTTACTTGTAAGGTATAACACGCACATTGATAATATCTCCTCAAAAATGTCTAAAATATTGGGATATATCACGCATTGCGTACCTAATAGTACACCTAAAACATTATGAATAAAATTTTACTTTTCCCTAATACATCCCTACTTAAGTAACCTACTGCAATGTAATTTGGGCGGTAAACTATCCCTCACGGTTGAATAGATTAGTTGCACTTCAAAATCGAGCATTTAAAATCATTAGGAAAACCTCTTTGTCAGATACCTCTTCTCTTCCCATATTGCTAGTATCCCAAACAACACTATACCAGGCAATGAATTTGTATATAGATTTATGAATAACTTACTATCATCTGCTTATCAGAACTACCTCAAGCCACTTCAATTATTTTATTGTCTTTGAAATGTTAATGATTATCGGCCTATCTTTCCTCGTACAATGTACAAACCCTTGAATTCTTAGTTGCATACACCGGGTCTATGGCCTAGAATAGCCTACCACACGAAATACGGAATATAAACCACTATGAAACGTTTAAATACCGACTCCGTAAGCACATATTGACCCACTCTACATAAAGTACTATCTGTTCAGTCTGCATACTTTATATTTATTAACTACTTAAGTATAGAAACTTTACCACCTTACTGAATATACTCAATTCGTCAGTCACGTCTACTTAGTTTCATCTCCGTAATTGGTTGACCCTGCTAGCAGCATCTCGATAGTTTTAGGGCTTTCCATTATTGGTTCATTTGTTAGTCTATGCTAACACCAGATGGCATCTAAAACGATTAATTCTCACCTTGAAGTTATAGTTCATACATGTAACCAAATGAATTATGATTTATATAAATATACTTACTGTTCACAGAGAATTTGCTATCTACAATTGTACGATGATGATGAAACATTAGAAACCTGTGGTTATGGTTATTAAATGGCATTACTGACACATATTTGACATCCGTTAGCAAAACAGTGAAAATTAAGCAGAAAGAGTCAATAGTGGTGGGCCCTCTCACAAGCGAAGAGCCAACCAACGCATTTCCATCGACGGCCTAGCGAATGTCATGAGAGTCTCTTGGCCAAGTTGAAATGTCAGGTTTAGCAGATTAATAACCCCACCAAATGTATATAGTAAAGCTTGAAGTATAACAATCGATGTCGATAGCAGAATAATATCATCCGCATTCCAGTTACAACCAGGTCAGGGTTTACTAAGTATAACGACTTAGAGCGGCTGTTCTTATACCAACTGATGTTAGACCAAATCACTCCGATCCTTTCAGTGTTCTTTTTTGCGGGAATAGCGAATCCTGTGACGGTTATTGAGCATAGCACGAGGGCAGTGTTTGGCCTCGGACATTCTCAATGACCGGCAGGCCTACAATCCTTAAGAATTCACTGCCATGTTTTGTCCGTTATGGTTATTCTCTAATGTTATAAGGACTATGTTTATATTTAGCCTAGCTATTAAAATTTGCCTACTCACTCTTGTTAAAATCTGGCCTCTCTGTTTTAACGCGTTTCGACTGTTTGTATCGATTGGTGATTGGTAGAATTTGCGTAATAAGTTAACGACATCTTGGAAGCAATTAGCTTAGTTTAGAATGCAAGGTAGCCTAACAGATCAGAAAGTAGCAACTTAAGTTTTCATTGATTTGTTGATTCAACATTTTTTGTCGGAGTAGCATAGAACAAAACAGATCTTGGTGAGAAATGACATTTTTGCTCTTTCAAGTGTGTTTTACTTCAAGAGTAAAGCAATTATTAACAATAGATGGCATTCAATCAAATGTTCGCAGGTTTTCCAGAGGCGAAAAGATGGCAGTGTCAATTTTTACAGAATGTGGAGAGAGTACAAAGAAGGATTTGGAACTCCAAATGGCGAATTCTGGCTCGGTAAGGTCATCTGTTAGAGTCCACATAAGGAAGCTTAGCATTTAATTTCAAGACATTCATTTACTAATCTGTCAATACATTCGTATAATAACCTACAAAAGGTGTATATTTCTTCCAATGCACGGATTACTGAAGTCAAAATAGTTTTTTAACTTCTGTAGTCTCGCATTGAACGAGAAGTAGGCCTAAACCTTTTGTTGTTTTACAAATGAAAAGACTTGAATTCTGACTTATTCCAGAAGAGTTTAATTGAATCGTGTTTTAAACTGGCCAGCTGTGTTTTTATTTGTTGGATAAATGAGTAAAAAAAATTGGTTCTTAGACGTTCGCTCGCAGGACGATCGCTCATAGGACGATCGCTCATAGGACGATCGCTCATAGGACGATCGCTCATATCACACGAAAGGCAAGACATTTAGCAATTAAATAACATAGAAGACAAGCTGTTTAAATTCGAAATCTACTAAGTTTTCGGCATTTATAGATAGGTGTTGCCTCAACATAGAAACATTTGATCGCTCATATGACATGAAAGGCAAGATATTTAGAAAGTAAATAACACAAAGTCTAGCTGTTTAAATTGAAAATCTACTAACCGAACACCCGGCGTTATCACATCTTTCGAGATCGTGTAAGTCCTTCAGTCGCTACATAATGATAGAATTGACATTCTCACTTATTTACGAGCTGCTGCTCAGTTATCTTACAAGTAGTGGACATTAGAATTTTGAAAGTCTTCTTTTAGTCGTTGTGTGTTATTTATTCTTCATATTCCTGCCTAGGGTCAGTCCTTCATGATAACAGAATGCTAGATAATGATGCGTACGTTTGACTAACTTTAAAGCTAATCTGATTTCTGAAAACGTTTTTTAACAATAACAATAAAAAACAATTAACACACCTTCTGTTTCTCTTTTACTAGTTGCTCGATCACTTAATATATTTGCATCATGATTGGTAATTGTCAAATAAATGAATGTCCAGTGTTGCGAACAGCCGGTTTACGAAACAGATGTCAGCGACAGTGCTTTGAGCAAGCGTCCATAGGAGCAAAAATCCTATAAGCGATCGTCGTTTGAGCGATAGTCGTGTGAGTGAAAGTTATACGACCAATACATTGTCGTATTGCTTTCTGTGGCGTCATGCAGTTTCATTTCGTATATCAGAAATTTCATACAGATGTAGTTTACACATCTAGACATTATTCCTCAGACACTGATTCGTGTTGTGCCTTGCAGTGATGGGATAAAGTTAGAATCATGAGCGTTCTTGTTTGTTATCAGGAAGCTATTTAACTCACTGTCTGGTTATGTGCGTCTTTTTAATTATTCAATGTAGAGCAGACACAAACTTAAAATGCATGTACCTAAAATTGACTACTGCATTCTGTGACCCACTACATTTCGATTAAAATAAATAGTGCAGCGGCATAGATACGAAATATCCAGTGATTGTGCACTTTGCGATACAAGCATGAAATTTTTCACAGAAGTAGTACGTTGTATTGTTATGGAATTTAGATGTTGGGCCACGCGAAAAAATTTTTATTAAAAAAAGTTTAAAAGTTTCAAATTGTGCAATACAATTATGCCGATTGTATGTCTTTTAATATTGACTGGGGTGGGGTAGGGAATAGGTAGCATATCTGTTATATACAAAAAATAGGAGTGGGGGTCACAGCTGCTATTATATTATAACGTTATTAGGTGTAGGGAGTGGGTCAAAATTAATATTTTTGTGTTATATAATATGTGAACGACCCCCAACTAGTGTTACAGAGGGTGCACATGATACCTTTTATTAACAAGGCAATTGTCAGAACTGGATACCTCCAGTTGCTCAAGAAAACTCGTTGTTTTCCTTTCCCCATTTGCTTCATCGAGCACTTATTCCAATTAAAGACGATCTGCCAGTCCTGTGACCATCTGACCATTGTTCTCATATCATCCCACATTATCTCCATCCCCCAATTGCTCTGCATAGTTTGTACATGTATCATCTGTAAACTTAGAAATTGTTGATACAACACCATCATCTATGTCATTAATAAGAAATACAAACAGCAATCATATGGCTCAAGCACTGTTTCTTGTAACACTTCACTTAGCACTGTCGTCCAGTTAGAAGGCTTATTACCTATGCCCAATTATTGTCTTATTCCTGATAACCGGCTCTGGATCTATATCAATAACTGCCCTCTTATCCAACTTGCTTGCTATTTTTTGATCAGCCTTACGCCTTACATGAGGAAGCCATGCATGTCACAGGCCTTAGAAAACCCAGGTGAATTACATCTACAGGTTTTCCATCATCAGTCCTTTGATAGATCTCCTTAACGAACTCCTACAGATTTGTTAAATCCGAACGGCTTCTGGTAAATTCATGTTATGCTCAATCAAATGTTCCATTATGTTTGCATTGATCATTTGCTTTCACCGTAATCTTGTATCCTTGTTGAACAATGGCACTATCTGTCATTCCTCTATTCCCATGCTACATCTCCAGTCTGAATTGATATGTTGCAGATCTGGGCCAAAGCAAATATTGTCAAATATTGACAACAGCCTCGTTAATACTAGTTGATGTATTCCATTGCAATTTGTGATATATATATTCATTCATTCATTTTGATAATTTATATAGCACCTCTTCAAGGGAAACTACTAGGAGGTGCTCTCAGCCACGGCCACAGGCTGGGCTGGGCTGGCTTGTGCGGTCATAGGCTCAGAAATCAACAAAGCACAGACGAGAATGTTTGCCACAAAATGCAATGTAGCAGATTTGTAGTAACTCAGCTTACTGTACATTGTTTTTCTAACTGATGTAGTTTATTTGTAGGATATCATTGAAATGACACTTAACATCACTTAGGCCAGCTCAGAGAGCGCTTCTGAGTAGGTATCTTGAAGGTCGCTATATAAATATTCTACTACGTTACATACCAAGCGGGGTCTTGGGGCAGATCCTATAGATGAAGTCCAGAGTCGCATTTTTAGTCATACGATATTGGACAAAGGCTAAAGATAACACATGCGAGCCTAACTGAACAACCCTATCGGAGGCATACACGACCTGATGATATTTGGTGTGCAAGTAGGATCATGTAAAAGGATGTTCTTGAAGGAAACTCTCACTTCCTTGTGCTGTTTTGTTTTTCTGTGAGGGGACTTCTGAGAAAGCAGAGATAAGTAGGTCTTAGATAAATTTCAACATTGATTCTAAGAAACATTGTTATTAACAACTACTTTAAAGGGCAAAAATAAACATTTTCAAAGTTTGTGGCCATGATTTTTAATTGATTCTCAGTTTGAATGTTTAACATTTACATGTTTAAAACTTGGAGTTTTAGAAAAAAAATGTTTTTTTCACTTTAGAAAAAATAAAAAATAAATTTTTTTAGCAACCATAGCTAGACACGTTGAGTCTTTTTGACACTGTGCTATTGAAGATTGGCGAGAGGCAGTTACATATTTTTTGAAGAAGTTCCTGTAATTTTGGGTAAGGTTATTACTTTGAAATCGCATTGCAGGAGCGTATGATTTGCTCTAGATATATATAAAAATTATGTGCAGATCTGTCGAAAGTAATAATTAGTAGTTTAAGATCTGAGTTGACTCTTTCCATGCCAGAAACACGCTAATTTGCTTGATTTAAGTTATTCAGACAGTTTTATCAAATCATTGTAAATGCTCCAATGCAGGAAAACGGCTCAGTTGTGTTGCCTGTCATTTTGTCATGTTTTTTTGGTTACCAAATAAAACTGAATTGAATTGAACTTAAAAGACGTCTGCGTTTTAAATGATACATGTAGCTTTCCATGCCGTTTTCTCGATGCTAAAACAGCATTATTATCTAATGAATGGCCCAAATAAACCTGAATTTATCCAGTCAACTTTTGATTTTGTTAGCAAAACATTATGTTATGTTAGCATTAAGCTATGTTAGCAGAATTATAAACCTATTATGTTAATCGACTGTCTTTAATGTATAGTTAGTAAGCACGTTAATGGCGACCCAGTTAGCTGGATCTAAATCCCTACAGGGCCCCCAATTGTTACCAATGTCACCAGAACCCTGAACGAATTATGTTACTGCTGTTAACCTGGTTGGTTGCATTGAAATATATTGATTGATTTTTTTTATAGATTTTGAACTAAGAATGTCTTTTTGCAGGTAACGAAATGCTTTATCATCTTACATCAAAACGGAATTACAAGCTGCGAATTGATTTGGGAGACTTTGAAGGAAATAAACGTATTGCCGAATATGGAAAATTTTCCATCAGCTCATCCGTCTCTAATTACACACTTGAAGTCGGCGAATATTCTGGAAATGCCGGTAAATTTCAAACAGGTCTTATTATGAGAAGGAGCGTTAAAGCCACAAATGTCTCTGTTTGTAGGCAAAAAGTGCTTTGAAAAAGAAGTAATAAATTTTTTTCCTGATGACTGTGAATCACAACGGACAACAATTCAGCCGCAAAGATGTAATTAGATAACGAAAAAATTAGTACATCTACAAGCTTTGCTATTCGTTGTCGCGGAACTTGATTTTTACTTGTAATTGCAATGGAAAACTTATATAGCGCTTCTCGGTATCAGAGGCGCTCACGACTTGACACATATGCTAAACGGAGAACAGGAAAGTCTTCAGTCACCTTCCTCTTCGGGACCAGACAGACAGCTCTTCCCGAAGAGGAAGGTGAGGCTGTTCCAGCTGGTGGAACCAACATTGGCGAAGCTCCTTGATTGGGCCGCGGTAGAGCGCATGCGAGGAACCACCAATAGTCCACGGGCATAGGAACGAAATTAAGTCCGGTGCAGAATAGAGCAGACCCTAGTGCAGAGGGCCAAGAGGTAGGCAAGTACCACGATCCTAATCCCAATGGCATGTGGGCCCTATGGCAGCGGAAGCAATTCTGAATCTACAAATCGGAAAACGGATTAGTGTGGAATTCCAATCTTGGTTTTTATGTAAAATTTAGGTCAGCGCAGATTAAGCTTCTTCCGGTGACTTAGAACACGTCACGTAACTGGAGGCAAAGTAATAGGCCGGTTGCCTTATCACTGTACTTCACGGTGAAGGATTGCCAAGCCATCGTGAACTTACACTGCTGCTCACTCTATGCTGGCCTCCTAGCTCTGCGGTTGCGGTGCCTGGAATGGGTTTTATATTCGTCGTACGACGTCCCCGACTATACAAGAGTTTCACTGGCTCTTCTCCCAGCAGTGAATCTAGTACCATGTCATCGCTTTGGTCTGACAGCCCCTGCTTGACTTCGCCTCTGCCTGTCTTATCCACTCTGATTTCGATTCGAAAGGAACGTACAGTTATTGTTTAACTGCAGTCGTATTCTAGCACCAAGGAACCAAGAAAAATGCGATTCACACAATGTCGAGTGTGTCTATTCAATCCTCTATGATCACTGCACCGTTGGCGAACATGCCACTCGACAATGATCGCTCCACCCGCATAACTTTTGACAACTTCAGCATATGCCAAACGATCGCGTTGAAACTGACACAAACTTTTGACGTATTGATGACGATTAGTTTTTGCACATTGACTTCGATTCGTATCCGACAATCCGTCGTTATTGGCTTCCTGCAAGTTTCGTAAGTAAAACACTATTCTCCACTCTTAACATTCTCAGGTCGAAACCACTTGACACACTCACGTGACGCAGTTATACTCGTTAATAGCAAGAGTTTACTTCCGGCCGAGTTTATTTGGAGGATGGTTTTTAGCCTCACTGCCATCGCCACACCTTTCCATCGTCGGGCGGGAAAGTTTCCGACGCTTGACTCGTCATTGACGCCGTCGACAGAGGTCGCTTTCCATGGACGGGAAAGTTTTGGAGCTCCTTCACTTATTCCGTTTGTCTAAGAAAACCCTTGATGAGACCATTTCTCGATATTCTTAGTTAAAGAATTATATTTGGGCGTTGGAACTACACTGATCGGTTTTGTACTGAAGAACGTTTTATACGAAGGTAGTAGTAAATTGTTTTCCTGATAACTGTAGGTGACAGTATGAAAGGGCACAACGGACAACAATTCAGCACCAGAGATGTAGATAACGACAAAGATAACGCATCTACTGGCTGTGCTGTTGATTTTGAAGGTGCGTGGTGGTACAGAAGCTGCTACTTTTCTAATCTTAATGGCGTGTATTATCGTGGCAATCAAACAGATCTTGAAAAAAGAGGAGTTGTGTGGTTTCATTGGTTAGGCCGCTTCTATTCTTTGAAGTCAACGGAGATGAAACTTGTGCCTGTTACTTAGAACTTAATTATATTGAGCGGATTGAATCCAATCTAAAACTTTCCGTTCATTCAACTCAAGACGACAAAACTATTTTATTTGCATGCTAGGCTTCTTGCATTTCAATATCATATTGCACTATAGTGTGTTCTAAAATAATATGGCTCACCATGTAAGGGCCTAATGTCTCACATAAAAAAATACTGCGTATATTTCGACTGAAGAAAGAATATTCTTTCGTTCTTTGTCAAAACAATACTTATTTAACTTGTTTGGTCACAATATAAAATGGCCTGGCGTTAGATGCATCAATCATTTGACTAGAATTATAGCAGAATAAGCGCCTGAACCCATCAAAACTAATTACGTCAATGGATATGTAAAATAAATTATGCATTTAAACAATGTGTCACGAATCATAACCGAAAACCATTGACAATTTTAATAGCAAATAAAATGCAAGTTATTTAATACAGTGAAAAATTTTAAATTTCAAAGAAAAACAACTCCCAGTCCGAGTTATTAGACAACTTTTTGTAGGCCTATTTATGAGAAATTTGTAGAAACTATAGGCATTTTATAAATCTATGATCTGCTCTAAATTTGCATTAAATTCCTTTATTGAGGTCAAAATTATATCTCACTATCGCTTTTTATCTTACTTTAATATCGCAAGGTTATTCACGAAACACCATTATTTAATCTTTACTAATCATCAAACCAACTGCTCCTGCTAAACTGTAATCTCCTACACAGATGTGGATGTTACAATTCAATAGTCAGGATTTCATTAATCAGCTCCTTGAATACGTACCAAATATTCCATAAGAAATTCAGATTATAAGTATTGCTCACTGGTCCATTGTTATTTCAACCGATCCAAAGACTTTGGACAGCAAATTTCACATTGGTCAGTCAATTTAACTGCATTTGGCTCAACAATTGAATCTTATGACAATATCAAAATCATTAAATTTGGTTGCTGAAACATTAGCGCATCAAAACTAGCAATTATTTTTAGAATGTCGACATAACTGTTTACTCTATGATAAAAGGTACGATGTAATATTTCTACAATATATCCGTATAATAACAGGTTCAGACAAAACAACATAATTTATTTGCGACGCAGACGAATGAAATCTTACTAATTAGTTGAGTGACCAGATGATGCCGTTGCAAATTTAAAAATGTGAAAAAGTTGTTTGATATTGCTAAGCTTGTGTATCTCAATCCGATTGCTCAGAGTGTTGTAATCAGGTAACTTTAGTCACTGAAAACGAACATAACAGTAGTAACTCTAAGATACACTGTACATACAATAGCCCAAGATTTTATGTTACACCAGATCATTGTTAGGCAATAGAAGACCGCCGTACAAAGACATAAAAAAGCCGAGAAAACTTTGGCAAATGCTGTCATGTTCTGTTTTAGTAGGAGTATCAGAGGATTCAGTGATTTTGTAATTTGTTGCTGATCGTAGTTAAGTTTTACTCTTAATTCAGCAGGTCATACATGAACCAATTAGTTCCGTTGTTAACAATTTTACTACATGTTTAATCAACAACATAAACAGTTCTTCTTCGGTATCGGTATCATTTGTGACATTGTTGCTCAAAGTAAAAGGAATTCTGTCAACCTCTGAGTCTGTCGTTTATTTCAAGAAACCCTGCTGATACAAATTTAACTGCATTTCGCCTAGTTTTGGAATGAATACACACATTATCTGATTCCATGTAATGCACAAGAGAGAGCAGTAACGGATGAGTCCGAGAAATCCAAGACAGGTTGGTATTCGTTTATTCTGTAATTTCTTAAATTTGAAATCGCACTTCTTCCAATATTTTTTGCTCAGAAGCGCACACGCCTCGACGGCCTACTGCAGAGCAATTGTGCGCGATGGACTTGCTCAAGGTCCCTACACAGTGACTGACGCCTCGGATGAGGGTCGAACCCGCTCACTCAGCGCACACTGAGCGTTACGGGCCGACCGCTCTAACCAAACGGCCAAACGAAACACAATAGGTATAAAGCGAACCTTAGGCACGAGTAGTGAGAGAGAAAGAAAGAGAGAGATAGAGATTGAGAGAGAGAGACAGAGAGAGAGACAGAGACAGAAAGAGAGATAGCGAGAGAGAGGGAAAGAGCGAGAACGAGCAAGAGAGGGATAGCGAGAGAGAGAGAAAGATTGAGCGAGTTACAGAAAGAAAGAGAGAGAGAGTGAGAGAGCGAGAGAACGAGAGTAAGAGTGAGAGAGAGACAAAGTAAGAGAGCAAGAGTGAGAGAGTGTGAGAGTGTGAGAGTGAGCGAGTGACAGAAAGAGAGAGAGTGTGAGATAATATGAGAGAGTGTGAGAGTGAGAGAGTAAGGGAATGAGAGAGAGAGAGATAGGAAGATATGAACTGAGAAGACGGATGAAGTAACGAAGAGGCAATTGAAGGGACGAAGTCACGTAGTTACGGAAAGAAGAGCTAGGAACCGCCGGAGAAAGGGACAGACGGTCGGACGGACAATGAACCGAAGGAGGGGCAGAGAGAGGCATGAGAGGAGGTTCGGAGGAAGGCACAGAAGGAGTCACTGATGGGGCGATTGATGAAGGCGATTATTTTGCCGTCTCATAGAAGACTTTCAAAGTCTTTATGGCAATGGCAGTTTTGCAGTAAAAACCATCAAACTACCATAGCTTCTTTCCTGTCAAAAAAAAGCGCTGGCTAAACAAGTTGTTCAATTCCATCTCCTCCTAGTTATCTCAAAACGTCTCTGGGAGTGAAATTCCGCCAGTTTACGTTAAGCTTTCCGTTGGCATTGAGGTATTATTGTACTCACCAATTTTGTTAATGTGAAGTGAGTTGCGTTAACTGGCAGCCAATTGAGCTGTGGAACAAACTCGCGAATCTTTTCGAAAATCTTGTTTTTGGCAATTAAGTTGGCATTCTTGCTTGTGTGTTCTCTCATAGTTTGGATTAACGCTCGTTGACCCTAAATTTGACCTTGTATTCAGTCGAATGTTCCATACCCTTCCCACCGCTTATCTCCGGTCGAAGCCTATATTAATGTGCATCTGCTAGGCCCATTCTAAAAATGTTTGTAACAGAGATGAAGCGACATTTTTGGAATTGCTTGTTAATAATTCTACCGCTTCTTAAATGTAACGTGCCGTACCACGTTAGAGGGACGTTCCTAAACCCTTCTGAATAACGCAGAAGTCATTTATATTGATTTATATATTCTTTGAACTTTGTATACGTGATTGTAGACTTACATGTAACAATTATCCAAATGTCTCATAGTTAACTCATTCGATTGGTTTAGGCGAAGAAGCAAAGAGATTATGATAAGTTAGGAAAAGCATTGCCAACCCGTTCTCTCGACCGATTCTTATTTCGATGCCACAATGTATACAATCGATAGCCTGTCTACTAGCGTTATGCAATACAACTGCATTTATATGTCCCTTTTTACAAAGTTCAGAAGGTCACACACTCGCAGAAGTGGCACATATGAAACTAAATATATTACAGAGCAATAATAGAGCGCAAAGAAACAGCTGTCGGTTCCCATACAGTAATTGCCTCTCACGAGGATCAAATCCGTAGGCCTATTCTCCGCGTTACCAATCGGTCACTGTGTCAACTTAGTATTAATTCGGACCAATGAGAGGTACTTCATCATAATGACCACAATGAGACTTTGAACTACGGTGTCTGAAGATCAGAACTAAATTTAAGCACAATGTCTTTTATAAATTATCTCATATATTACACAAGATTAGAATTGTTCCAGGTGAACGCACTTTATAAATCGTAGACTGGACTTAGAGTTTGGAGTGGTCGCCTGCGTTCAATCACTTATGTTATTTCAATCTCGACTCATCATCTATAAAATCCTTTTCCATAGTATGCGCATGTTGCCTTTGAGTCTTTAAGTGTTGGTCTTCTAGATGTTGACCTACAAGCGATTTGATGTTTTGGGTCATCAGTTGATGTCCTCTTTCCTCTTTTGACATTGGGGCGATAGAGCAACGGATAACACACGGGTGTGACGAGCAGCAGGAAGCGAGGAGGCGGCGGTCTGGTTAAGTCACGTTTAATAACAACGTCATAGTCGACTTGCGAGACTGCCTACAGTTTAATTCGACTTCTGTAAAAGCTGGTAATTCATTATCCGTTCATACTGTACTTGTTACAGTTATAATACTGTGTTTTGTCAGTTTGTAATTTAACGAGGATATTGTCATTATCGTTATTTATAATAATTGTTTATTTTGTTTTATTACTGTTATTATTTCGACGACGATGATGATGATGTAATTATACACATTTACTCACTCGACACTAAATTTATCCAGTCTATGAGTAGGCGTAACCTTTTGTTGAGGTTTGACAGTTCTGTCGTGTCAGCCTGTGAGGTCCTACCAGGCCTAATTATCTCAATGCTTACATTTTTAATTGTAAGATAGTTGCCCAGCCTCACACGATTTATGTATGAGTATGCCTGAGCTTACTCAAATATAATTATAATTATGCTGTGATGTGATTACAAGGAGTTCGTCATTTCCGTATAGAGTCTATCGTTTAGAAGCCAACATATTACAGCGATTTTCTGGGAAGTCCGATTTGGAGACACCATGATAGTTGCACGAACTGATAGACAGGATGGCAGAATAAATACGGAGAGAACAAAAACGAAAAGAGAAGATAACGACGCAGTTTGTTATCTTGATCAGAGGTCTGGTAGACTATATTATTATATGAAAATGGAAAATTAGCTAAGGCAGTTATAAAAAGTTATTGAGAATGAGAATCAATTTTACGATGAAACCATCATTATTCAAACTTTAGAATATGTCATTGATGTTACAAAAAACAAGTAAAATTTAAAAATGCAGATGCCTGTAAAATTAGCGAACATCGCATCAGTCGTAAAATTAATCATCAGCAAGAATTTTTGGAAGATTTTGAGTGCGTGAACATTGTTCACGTTTCACGATTCATAGATCTTTCGATGACAACATGGTTAAATTGTCTGCCTGTAATTCTGAAATTGACTTTTGATCAACCCCTTTGACATAAGTTTTCATTGGAGGTATTAATAAAACATGCATAGTTTCATGAATAGTTCAGACTGTCAATACAGGAACATGCCAGATACCTGCTGAATGCTCTTCCACGCATCTGTCTCATCCAAACACGCAGGTCTGATCAACTCCTAAATCAATTACCAGAGCTGATATTTTTCAGTAAAACATCTGCCACTTCCTTCCAATCTTGCAAAAAATGACATCTAAGTTTGGAGGAGGCATTGCTCATAATACGGAGCATCTGAGCTATTTGAAGCAGTGAACCAGGCCTTCACTTAGATGGTTACAATGAACCGACAGATACGTCGAAGAACCTTCAACATGCACTTGACTTGTTCTTTAATCGAAAGTTTAAACTGGCCACGAAATTGATTTCTTTTGCCATCCATGTGGCGTGGTTATAGGCTCCAGGAAGGTTGAATCTTCATAATCCAACGGTGGATCCGTCTAGTGGCGCTTCTGTCCCTCTATGGATTTCTTCTCCCTTGTTCACCTTGCTATTGGGAAATTTGCTGTTTTAATGTTATCCAATGTTTATCAACAATCATGTGAGGCAATCATCCCTAGACTACATATCTACCGCCTACACACTATAATATTTGCACGTGATTATTGTTTTCTTAGGTTTATTTGCATGCGAGCGGGACACGGCTATTGTGACGGAGACAGGATTCAGAGTGGGAACCGGAATTTCAACATCCGTTTCATTTACACTTAGAAACGTAAGTAAAACGTTCTATACACCAAT
Organism: Bimastos eiseni; assembly: GCA_959347315.1. Taxonomy (NCBI): domain Eukaryota; kingdom Metazoa; phylum Annelida; class Clitellata; order Crassiclitellata; family Lumbricidae; genus Bimastos; species Bimastos eiseni. The sequence continues at coordinate 13,871,438 of OY365820.1, forward strand.
AAACATATACACATATTATGTATGTTTAATTTAAAATAATAAAGTGTTACACATCCCATATATTGTTATTATTATTATTACGTGCTTATAATATTATATCTAATATAGAATAAGTTGAAAACTTGTGCACGAATATAAACTTAGACGGAGGATTTACTCTGACCGAGGGGCGCTCAGCCGAGTTATGATTTAACCAGCTCTTGAGAAGGAACGATCGGAAGGCATGTCTATATAAATGGTAAGGCCGTGCCGAGGAGGGAGCAGCGGGGCCGTGGTCTTTGGCGAAAATGTGGAAAGGGCTAAAATTTTAGGATGGAATAACTTATTATTTCATGAAATGCAATATTATCGAAATGTGGGGGCGCCAGATTGATGCTAGGCACAGGGCGATATTATAGCTACGGCCATGATAAATGGTGAGGAATGAATGGCACATAATAGCAATTGTCACTGTCGCTGACTCACTAACTAGTGGCTATCTCTCATCTCTGTCTTACAGAGCGTGCTAAAAACAAACAACAGGAGATTATTTTAGCCATCATAATATATTATAGGCAATTATATGCAATATATTATAATTTTATATTTCATTATATTAACACGTATGTTGATTTGACAGATCATTTTTTTCTGCACCATTATGGCTAATTTAAATAATCCTGTGAGCTACAATTCAATCTCTTGCACTGTCCCCTTTACGAATGATTTCGAATGCTTCATTCAGATTGAAATTAGTCCCGAAAACTCTCATCAAATATACTAAAAAAAAATTCTACTGGAGGCCTTAATATTAATATAAAATCTCGTTCCATTGTTTTGTAACTGGCCATGTTGCCTGCACCTTATGGCGATTGTCGCGAGGCTGAAAACTACACGTTCACGAGATGCATTGGGCAATGCCAGGGACATTTTGTTCTGTCCAGATGTGATTGTCGACCAATATTATCTGATTCTAGGAGGAACATTACTTACTATTGCAGAATTGTCCCAGTTCTTCGTCGAATTAATCAATGAATTTGTTACATCTGCAAGGTTCGCTACAATGATACACCGTTGAGGACCTATTATTGAAGCATGTTTATTGTAATAGTATCTAATTTCATTATTAACAAATGTTCAATAGTTATCAAATAATTTGATCACTAGTGTGCCTTTGTTAATAGAATTATTACCCCTAATTATTAGAGGTAATAATTCTTGAAAGAGAATGAAGGGAGCATGACAATTTGGTGGATTATGTTTTGCATGCTTTCCGTGAAGTATAGACCTAGTAATTATCCATGACAATTATTATATTTCACCATACTTATCTCACGTTTATCGGGTGTTGGGATCTGTGCGGAACCATACCTGCTCTCCGGGTTTCATGGTTATTACACTAACTACTGCACCATTTCTTTTGTTGCTATTGCCACTTAAAATAATCTTTACCTATTTCTTGTACTGTGATTCATTTAACATTACCATTATTATAATAACATTGTTAATAACAACAAATAATAAAATATTCTGTTACGGTAATTAATGATTGTTTATGCTGTTGTACATGAGGTATCATGTATCATATATCATACATGTATTATCAAATGGTAAGAAGTGAAATGCATCCATAGTAGTAAATTTGCGGTGAAGGCACTGACCCGAGGTATTTTAAAGCTGAGGGTCGCTACAACGTTGGAGATAATTATCAGAGGGTTACATGACTATAAAGGTTGAGGACCGCTGGTCTAAACAGGTCTGGACTCATCTGTACAGTGTCTAACTCCCTACGCAATACCATGCACACAAGAACTTCAACGTGAGTACAAGCGAACCCAATTGTTTTACTTGTTTTGAAAGTAAATTATCATGTTTTAAAAATAAATAATAACGGGGATTGAATGAAATAAAGATACCAGTGTCTACTACAATGCCTGACGTGGCAGAGAGAAGAAAAATCAGAACTTGGATTGTAGCACAAAAGAAAAATCAGAACTTGGATTGTAGCACAAAAGATACGCGAGCCAGTGAAACTGAATATGAAGGAAGCATTTCGGCACCTCAGCAGTTCTCTCAAGAAGACGTCGATTATCTGATACGGGATCAAAGTCTGTCAAAGCAATCATATGGCCTCTGAGCTTACAGACTAAAGGAAAAGAACTGTCTAAAGCCAGAAGCTAAAATAACAGCTTCCCGGACAAGTGAGAAAGAGCTTCTTACATCGGCCAAAATAAAGAACTTGACCATTGCAATAACATCTATGGACTTCTTCTCAAAATCCGACTTGAATATCAAACAGAGGATTGGCTGATTGTTATAGATAGCTCCAAGAGAAGCATGAAATGCGTTTATTGCACAATGGTAACCTATATTCTTTTCTTCCACTTGCACACAAAACAAAGCTTAGAGACAAATAAAAAAACTATCCAAATGATCCTGCAAAAAAGTCTGCTATCATGAACACCAGTTGTCCAATCGTGTATTTCTAAAGATGGTAAATAATATTGACGTAAAATGGAAATGCATAATGTGCATGTAGTCAGTTACCGAAACGTTATAGAATGTTTACTATAATTGTCACTATTAAGTAGGTCACGATGTTATTATGCCGTGTCCTGTCAAATCGAATATTTCTAAATAGTATCAATAATGTTTAAACATATTAACGTTTCGCTATTCTTATTGATATCTTATGAATTCCACGTTTCTTTCTGAAACAAAACTGTCACATGAGCATATTTTGCCTGGGCTAATAATTTGATCACCAAATTGATAGTTCAATAGCAAACTTTTTCAACAGTTCAACGTTAGTCTGTTGATCTCTATTAATTGCTAACCAAACGCGTCTCACCGATCTTTCTCCCCAATAACACAACGAAACATTCGTTAACTATGCCTACTAAAGAGTTTATAGAAACATAACAGTGATAGTAACGCCATAGTTCCATATCTTTAGCAGTCCCTAAATTACAAAAATTGCAATATCAAACTGCCTACTACACTAATCATCTGGAACGTCGATATAACTGACTACATTGCCTCACACCCTTAGCGCATACTCTGCTCGTGTCTCGTTATGGAGTTCGATTGATCTCTAGCTGAGCTCTAGTTGCAAAGGAGAACTGTACATGTGCGACGATCCTGTGCGGAGGTGCTTTGGTGACATAGATTCGCGGTGGAAGGACTAAATTGCTGAAACAGCCTTCCACTTTCAATGCGTAAACTTATTTAAGTTGATGCCTAGAAAGTTGATGTTTACCAACCTAATCATAATAGTCTTAACATCAAATAATGTAACGTCGCTGTGGTAATTTTCGGTTTTGTCGTGGTCGCAACATGATCATCATGATCGGTCTGAACAACTATGAACCGATCTCGAGGAAATAATTGTCCTATTATAGCAAAATGAACAACACTCTCGACAATCAATGTTAGTAGCCTAAATTTTATTGCAGCGTTAGGCTCAAGACGCGACAAACTTGAACATCTTAATATCTTATAAACAGACGCTCTGAAGACGAAGTTTGAGTTTGAATTTTATCTGTTGATATTCCTCTTCACATTTTATAATCCACCGCAACAAATCGCTGTCCAAATCCCCGTCTATTACTATTCTAGTCTAGGTTATGATACTAGACCAAAGAACCTGGCAATTAAACAATTAGACAGAGTTTAATTTCATAACTCTATGATTATCTATCCAATGTATTCAACTTCGCATGATGTAAGTCAAGATAACTCTAATCACCAGTAAATAAACACATAGCACAAACATAAGGTAACATAAAAACATTGCTACAAGTATCTTGTTTTGCTCGTTTCCTGGTTTAGTTCTTGCAGAATATTATTTTGGATGTACTTTTTCATTGATGCGATTATATCTAAGCAGATTATATAGGTCTATGGGGACCAATAACTCCCCGGTATACCAAGTAGGACAATACGCAATCTTGTTGCAACACTGGTCATATAATTTTATTTGCATCGATAGTTTTGAACCTCATAACCTATAAGATAATGAAGTGAAGATGGAAATGGAAAAGGAATCCTCTGGTTTTTGCAACAATTTGCTAACAGGGAACATCACTGTCTTTACATGTCTTTGAGCTGTGATTTTTCAGACGGGGCTTTCGTACTTGGTGCGCCTCTGATTATGTTGTACTTCGAGCGGCACTTTAGAAGTTGTTATATACGATACAATAATCTACCAAAACAACAATAAGGAAATGTTCCAAACAGGAAATTAGAAAAACCAACTCTTTATTAAGCTAGTCCAATCGCCTAAATTGTCAACATTATTTGATGTAGTTAATCGGTGACCGGTCAAAATGGTATCGGAGAAAATGGTACGGACAAAATGGTACGGACAAAATGGTATGGGGACAAAATGGTAGCGGAAAATGGGACAGACAAAATGGTAGCGGATAGACCCGTCTGATTTTTATATTAAGTCCTTCAAGTCACAAGTCCCCACAGTGTTTTGGATGGGAGTGCCTCTGGATAGACATAAGGCATTTAGAAGAAGGTCATATACATTCTCAGAATGATTGAATTAATGGCTCAACTGAACGCAGAATTGCTCTTAAGTTTTAACTGTTATCACATGGGTTTGGGAACAGCGAAGTCAGTCATAGGAAGAAACGTATTATCTCTCTGTTATGACTTAACTTCACTTACGTGGCTGCCAGGAATTATTACCGTGATATCTTGAAATTTATATTCCGCTTAAAGATACTATTCACTATATTCAGGGTGACACGATGGGTCTCGGTCCTCGTTCTACTGTATATATATATGCATTAAGGTGCGATCAACATCTTCTGAAAGTGTGTGAGTTTTTTTCCTGGAATGAATCATGTCGTTAACTGACTTAAATTGCTAGCCTACTAATATGAAAAAAATATGATGACATAAATTACATGCTTTTTCAAGTATTGCATTTGCTATGATGCACAGAATAGAATTACTTTCAATTTAAGGCTCAAAATTTAGAAAACTCTGAACTCTGATCAACTGCATTGCTTAAAATCAGTCCTTATTTCTCACACTTGTCATTATCACAACTAAGTCGTATTCTTCTTTCTCAGGTCAAATCTGAAGCACGAATTCTTCTTGGGAAACGAATCTTTCTGTCACTGAACTAAGTCTTGAGAATCTTGTTCTTGTGTCCGTCAGTTCTTCTCAGTCATTTATATGTATGTCATTTCATTCAGATTTAAGACATAAATCACTTAAATCGTTTATCCACATATACATGTATATATCTTTCCCCAATATCCACAGCCCTACAGCCAACAATTAACAGTGACCCCAGTATCCGGAACAAGTCAATTGGCTTATTAGCCGTCCTCGTGAACCATTATCGCTGCAACAGCGTGACACCATCTGACGAGGATGTAAACGCTAAAATAACGCATCAGAACAGAGAATTTCCGGCCAATTTTCAGGAACGTATCGTTTTGATTCAGTATGAATTCAGTTGGCTTTCAATACGTTGTTAAGGTATCAGCAGTGAGCATTCACAAACTTTGTTTGCCGATTGCACAGCGAATTTGAAGTCGTCATGAGCTCTCGACTGGCATATTACTTTGGGGCGTTGGCCGTGATAATGGCACATAGCTATTTTGTGTCAGTTCAAGGACAGTGCACTATTATAGAGGGCTGCGAAAATGGAGACCCATCAATGAGCATTGAAGAAGAGATACAGAAACTGAGGGTTGATCTGTTTGAGCATGTTAACAAGCACGTTAAAAGTATTCAGGATCGTTTGACTGCATCGCTTCAACAAAGTCAGAATACACGGAGACTGAGAAACGGTAAAGCGAACCATGACTGCAATAATGGCAATCATCTCGGTTTCTATCACTCACTTCTAAAATCTTTTTAGTTCGGTTTGAGCTTCTGTTCTGAGTTTGTGACATGTACGACTCTTGTCTCCCTTTCGTTGCTCTCCATTCCCCTCTGTCGCTCGCTTTCCTCTTCGTAGGTATGACATAAGGCTATTCATTGCCCATATCACTCAATAGGTTCAACTTTCTACTTCCATATGTTGCCTTCCTCAGCATGCTTCCTTCCAGCATTGCTATGCGCCCGCCCCATTTCCTACATCTAGAGCAGGACCGAGACCAAGGCCGAGAGGTCCATGACCAAGACCGAGACCGAATGGTCCGAGACTAAGACCGAGACCAAGACTGATACTCTTTTTTATAAACAATTCAATTTATTAAGACGCTAAAACGAAAATCACTTAAAACCTAAATTGTATTGCTGAAGAATACTATTATTATTAATCGTCCAGAAACAGTTTTATCAGCAACTCTGAAGTTTTGCGGGTTCAGCCCCTGGCTTCGGCCTGAGAATATCACACTATAAATTACTCACAGTTTACGAGCAGTAAATACCTTAAGACACATTATGAACAATTCGATTAACGTTCCGTTTGAATGGTGTACCTGTATCACGGACCTCGGAATTGTAGTTTTACAGTGTCTACACGTGGCCGACCATATAATTATTAGATTTTATCAAACCTAGAAATTTGTTAGAGCAAATTTTGAAAGGGTTGGCTCCTATACAAATGCATATTTTTCTGCCCATCGTAACATGCCTATAAAGATCTATTAGTTTGGTCAACACGCCATAGATCGATAACAATCGCGCAGAGCATAAACATCCTGTGTCTCAAATAATCGAAAATAACGGACAAATATCTAAAAAATTTCTCAGGTAGGCAAATGACTAACAACGCTAATTTAAGACGAAGGACAATCCCAAGATCGTTCCCTTATGACCAAGACCAAGACCGATACATTCGTGACCAAGACCGAGACCAAAACCGATGGTCTGAGACAAAGACCAAGACCGATGCATTTGAGACCAAGACCTCAGTTGTCCGGTCTCGAGACCGTCTCGAGACCAAGGCTGCGGTCTCGAGACCACATCCCTGATCTAGAGGACCTTTAAATCACCTAGACCTAGCTTATAACAGCTTCCACAACTCAATGTGAGCCCAGTTGGCTAGACTTTCAGGGTTCTGATTTCTATACATCGCATATTAATATCTTCAGTGATCGTTTGGGACATGTAATATTATCTGTGCTATTCCAGGCATCTGTGGACCTACATCAGAAGTGTGTGACTGTTCCGATATAAAAGCAAGTGGTCACACTGCAAGTGGCGTCTACGAGGTGTGCGCTAGACATAAAGGCGATCCCGTTTGCAGATATGCATATTGTGACATGGAGACTGCCGATGACACATCGCTGATTTGGATTATACCATTCAAATTTTAAACTGCATTGAACAATTATTTCATTGCTGAATCTAACATAGGCCTCATACACAAGACACTATATGAAGCTATATATAATTATTGAAAAGTAATTTCCAACAGAAGGCCCAGACCTAGGGTATTATAATGTATAATGCCCCCAAGTTTTGACACCACAGGAGAGAGCAGTTAACAAGGTCACACTTTTCAAAAGAAATAATTTAAATTAATTATATTTATATTCAACTTACTTATTTTTTATTTAAAATAAAAATCTTGGAACGCCTAAAAGAGCAAGAGCAATATGTATGGTATAATTTAATGAGTAATATTAGGCCAACAAGAGCACAACAATAGGCTATGGACACAAACCAAATACAGTCGGCGTTTGTTTGAGTCTGTTGAAGGACCGTACCACTGCTCCGCACCATCACTATTTACTGACGAGGTCATAAAAATACGGTATAATAAATATGGGCATGCTAGGAAAATTAGAATACATGCCATCGGCGATCACGAATTTGAGTAGTTCATTGATGTATTTTCTTAAGACAGTGACAGCTTCCTAAATGACAATACTGGTTATTATCCCCGTCTATTACTATTCTAGTCTAGGTTATGATACTAGACCAAAGAACCTGGCAATTAAACAATTAGACAGAGTTTAATTTCATAACTCTATAATTGTCTATCCAATGTATTCAACTTCGCATGATGTAAGTCAAGATAACTCTAATCACCAGTAAATAAAACACATAGCACAAACATACGGTAACATAAAAGCATCGCTACAAGTATCTTGTTTTGCTCGTTTCCTGGTTTAGTTCTTGCAGAATATTATTTTGGATGTACTTTTTCATTGATGCGATTATATCTAAGCAGATTATATAGGCCTATGGGGACCAATAACTCCCCGGTATACCAAGTAAGACAATACGCAATCTTGTTGCAACACTGGTCATATAATTTTATTTGCATCGATAGTTTTGAACTTCATAACCTATAAGATAATGAAGTGAAAATGGAAATGGAAAAGGAATCCTCTGGTTTTTGCAACAATTTGCTAACAGGGAACATCACTGTCTTTACATGTCTTTGAGCTGTGATTTTTCAGACGGGGCTTTCGTACTTGGTGCGCCTCTGATTATGTTGTACTTCGAGCGGCACTTTAGAAGTTGTTATATACGATACAATAATCTACCAAAACAACAATAAGGAAATGTTCCAAACAGGAAATTAAAAATACCAACTCTCTTTATAAGCTAGGCCGATCGCCTAAATTGGCAACATTATTTGATGTAGTTAATCGGTGACCGGACAAAATGGGACAGACAAAATGGTAGCGGATAAAATGGTATGGGGACAAAATGGTATGCGGACAAAATGAGACAGACAAAATGGTACGGACAAAATGGTAGCGGATGAAATGGTACGGACGAAATGGTATTATCGGTCCTCATGATATAACCCGCAATTAGTGTGTTTAACGTCTAACCAGTAAGGTAATAAGTTGATAATCCGGAAATAGAAGATTGCAGACCGCTACATCTGAAATTGCCTCTTACTACACATGCGCTTGTCTCCTCGATTAGACCCGCCTGATTTTTATATTAAGTCCTTCAAGTCACAAGTCCCCACAGTGTTTTGGATGGGAGTGCCTCTGGATAGGCATAAGGCATTTAGAAGAAGGTCATATACATTCTCAGAATGATTGAATTAATGGCTCAACTGAACGCAGAATTGCTCTTAAGTTTTAACTGTTATCACATGGGTTTGGGAACAGCGAAGTCAGTCGTAGGAAGAAACGTATTATCTCTCTGTTATGACTTGACTTCACTTACGTGGCTGCCAGGAATTATTACCGTGATATCTTGAAATTTATATTCCGCTTAAAGATACTATTCACTATATTCAGGGTGACACAATGGGTCTCGGTCCTCGTTCTACTGTATATATATATGCATTAAGGTGCGATCAACATCTTCTGAAAGTGTGTGAGTTTTTTTCCTGGAATGAATCATGTCGTTAACTGACTTAAATTGCTAGCCTACTAATATGAAAAAATTATGATGACATAAATTACATGCTTTTTCAAGTATTGCATTTGCTATGATGCTCAGCATAAAATTACTTTCAAAATGAGGCTCAAAATTTAGAAAACTCTGAACTCTGATCAACTGCATTGCTAAAAATCAGTCCTTATTGCTCACACTTGTCATTATAACAACTAAGTCGTATTCTTCTTTCTAAGATCATATCTGAAGCACGAATTCTTCTTGGGAAACGAATCTTTTCTGTCACTGAACTAGGTAATGTGAATCTTGTTCTTGTGTCCGTCAGTTCTTCTCAGTCATTTATATGTATGTCATTTCGTTCAAATTTGAGACATAAATCACTTAAATCGTTTATCCACATATACCTGTATATATCTTTTCCCAATATCCACAGCCCTACAGCCAACAATTAACAGTGACCCCAGTATCCGGAACAAGTCAATTGGCTAATTAGCCGTCCTCGTGAACCATTATCGCTGAAACAGTGTGACACCATCTGATGAGGAAATAAACGCTAAAACACCGCATCAGAACAGAGAATTTCCGGCCAATTATCAGGAACGTATCGTTTCGATTCAGTATGAATTCAGTTGGCTTTCAATACGTTGTTAAGGTATTAGCAGTGAGCATTCACAAACTTTGTTTGCCGATTGCACAGTGAATTTGAAGTCGTCATGAGCTCTCGACTGGCATATTACTTTGGGGCGTTGGCCGTGATATTAGCACATAACCATTTTGTGTCAGTTGAAGGACAGTGCACTATTATAGAGGGCTGCGAAAATGGAGATCCATCAATGAGCATTGAGGAAGAGATACAGAAACTGAGGGTTGATCTGTTTGAGCATGTTAACAAGCACGTTAAAAGTATTCAGGATCGTTTGATTGCATCGCTTCAACAAAGTCAGAATACACGGAGACTGGCAAACGGTAAAGCGAACCATGACTGCAATAATGGCAATCATCTCGGTTTCTATCACTCACTTTTAAAATCTTAGTCCGGTTTGACCTTCTGTTCTGAGTTTATGACATGTACGATTCTTGTCTCCCCCTCGTTGCTCTCCATTCCCCTCTGTCGCTCGCTTTCCTCTTCGTAGTTATGACATAAGGCTCTTCATTGCCCATATCACTCAATAGGTTCAACTTTCTTCTTCTCTATGTTGCCTTCCTCAGGATGCTTCCTTCCAGCATTGCCCGCAGCCGACCCCATTTCCTACATCTAGAGCAGGACCGAGACCAAGGCCGAGAATATCACACTATAAATTACTCACAGTTTACGAACAGTAAATACCTTAAGACACATTATGAACAATTCGATTAACGTTCCGTTTGAATGGTGTACCTGTATCACGGACCTTGGAATTGTAGTTTTACAGTGTCTACACGTGGCCGACCATATAATTATTAAATTTTATTAAACCTAGAAATTTTTTTTAGCAAATTTTGAAAGGGTTGGCTCCTAAGCAAAGGCATATTTTTCTGCCCATAGTAACATGCCTATAAAGATCTATTTTAGTTTGGTCAACACGCCATAGATCGATAACAATCGCGCAGGGCATAAACATCCGGTGTCTCAAATAATCGAAAATAGAGGACAAATATCTAAAAAATTTCTCAGGTAGGCAAATGACTAACAACGCTAATTTAAGACGAAGGACAATCCCAAGATCGTTCTCTTATGACCAATACCAAAACCGATGCATTCGTGACCAAGACCGAGACCAAAACCGATGGTCTGAGACAAAGACCAAGACCGATGCATTTGAGACCAAGACCTCAGTTGTCCGGTCTCGAGACTGTCTCGAGACCACTTCCCTGATCCAGAGGACCTTTAAATCACCTAGACCTAGCTTATAACAGCTTCCACAACTCAATGTGAGCCCAGTTGGCTAGAATTTCAGGGTTCTGGTTTCTATACATCGCATATTAATATCTTCAGTGATCGTTTGGGACATGTAATATTATCTGTGCTATTCTAGGCATTTGTGGACCTACATCAGAAGTGTGTGACTGTTCCGATATAAAAGCAAGTGGTCACACTGCAAGTGGCGTCTACGAGGTGTGCGCTAGACATAAAGGCGATCACGTTTGCAGCGATGCATATTGTGACATGGAGACTGCCGATGACACATCGCTGGTTTGGATTATACCAATCAAATTTTAAACTGTATTGAACAATTATTTCATTGCTGAATCTAACATAGTCCTCTTACACAAGACACTATGTGATGCTATGATTATTGAAAAGTAATTTGCAACAGTAGGCCCAGACCTAGGGTAATAAAATGTATAATGCTCCCAAGTTTTGACACCAGAGGAGAAAGCAGTTAACAAGGTCACACTTTCCAAAAATTAATTATATTTATACTCAACTAACTTATTTTTTATCTAAAATGAAATATTGGAACGCATAAAAGAGCAAGAGCAATATGTATGGTATAATTTAATGAGTAATATTAGGCCAACAAGAGCAAACAATAGGCTATGGACACAAGCCAAATACAGTCGGCGTTTGTTTGAGTCTGTTGAAGGAGCGTACCGCTGCTCCGCACCATCACTATTTACTGACGAGGTCATAAAAATACGGTACAATAATTATGGGCATGCTAGGAAAATTAGAATACATGCTATCGGCGATCACGAATTTTAGTAGTTCATTGATGTATTTTCTAAACGACAATACTGGTTATTTTCGGTACAAGACTTAGTCTTTAAATGAAGGAGACTCTTTCGCAATTTCACTTTAATTTCTGATGGTATACATCCGAGTACATTGCCAGCGTTCAAAGGCTTTGCGAATAAAAATTTGTTGTTGTCCGAATAGCATACAACAAAACAGATCTTGATAAAAAATAGTGTTTCTATTCTCTCGTGTGTGAATTATTTAGAAAGCAAAGCAATTAGTTACAAATTATGACAATAAATCAATTGCTCGCAGGTTTTTCAGAGACGCAAAGATGGCCGTGTCAACTTTTACAGAACGTGGGCAGAGTACAAAGATGGATTTGGAGATCTAAATGGCGAATTCTGGCTTGGTATGGTCTGATGAGAGTCACGTATCATTTTTTATATAGTAGGTCTATGCTAGGCTTGCTAGAGTCTACATTAAGAAGTTTAGCGTATAAGTTCAAGTAATTCAAATCAATGCATGTAAGGTGACTTGTGCAGTCGGTGCATTGAATGAGAATAAAATCATTTGTTGTTTTACATATGAAAAGATATTAATTCTGACCTGTTCTTGAAGAGTTTGTTTGAGTCGTGTTTCAAACTGGCCAGCGATGGATTTTGTTGCTGGATAAAAGAGTAAATAGTGTCTTCTTACTTTCTGTGGCATCATGGAATTTCATTTCGTGCATAAATATTTCACATAATTTCATTTCGCACATAAATATTTCACATAATTTCATTTCGTACATAAATGTTTCACATAATTTCATTTCGTAGGCCTACATAAATATTTCACATTAATGTACACATAATTTATGAAAGTCACTCATCAAACACTGACTCATGTTGTGCCTTGCAGTGGCATACAGTTAGAATCATGAGCGTTCTTGTTTGCTAACAGAAAGCTATTTAATTCATTGATAGGTTATGTGCGTCTTTTCACGTATTCAATGTCAAGCAGATCCAAGCTTATGATGCATGTGCTTCAAAATTACTCCTGCAATTTATGACCCACTAAATTTCGATTAAATTTATCTATAGGATTACGTACTTCATGGGTTTTGCTGGAAGCAACCATCGCTAGATACGATGAGCATTTTAATAACGGTTCTATTGAAGATTGGATAGAGGCAGTTACGTAATAATATTCGATGAAGTTCTCGAAATATTTAGGGTGAAGTTATTACTTTGAAATCGCATTGTTGAAACGTATGATATATATATATATAGATATATATTCTCATTCCTCTTCCTCCACCTCTTCCTGCTATTCCTCTTGCTGATCCTCCTCTACCTTTTCTCCTCGTTCACCTCGTCCTCCTCCTGCTCTAAATTTCTACTCCTGTTGTTGCTCCTACAGTTTTTTCTCGCTCTTACCCTTCCTCTTCTCAATCTTCATAACTAGATTTTCCTTCTGCTTCTGCCCGTCTGGTGCATCTCTTCTTCCCTCCTCCTTCTTATTTTCTTATTTGTCATTCTTCTCTTCTTCCTCACTTCTCAAATTCCGTTCTCAACTTCTACCACTTCTTCCTCTTTACCCTCCTCCTGCCCCAATCTCTGCTTCGTCCTCTTTCTTCTCCTTCAACTCTTGTCACTTCTGCTGCCTCTCCATTCCATCCTATTCTCGATTTACCTCTCCTCCAGCCTCCGTCCTCTTCCTCTTCTTCTTTTCCTTTCTCCTTTCCCACCTACTCCTTCTGCTTCTACTGCCGCCGCCATCGCTACCCCACAGCTGCTATCACAGATGCTATTGTCGTCGTCGATGCTAATGCTACGACAACAACAGCATAATGCTTAAGAAGTTGTGAACTTATTAGTCTGGCAGGCAGCAAAATTATGAGAGGACATGCTAATGACGTCACGGGTACGGTATACCCGTGGGTACGGGTCGGGTAGGAATTTTGAGTACGAGTCGAGTACGGGTGACGGTCGTGTGTTACGGGTACGGGTCGGGTAGCAAAAATGATTTACCCGCAAACCTCTATTGTGTGGTCAAAATGGCTTGGCACTATATATTTACATAGATATATGTATAATGCCAAGCCATTTTGGTTACATAGTAGAGGTCTGCGGGTACATATATATATATATGTATATATGCGAAAGTAATAATAATTGGTAGTATAAGATCTGAAAAGACTCTTTCCATGCCAGTAATACGTTAATTTTGTTTTATTTTAGTTATTCAGGTAGTTTGATCCAATCTTTGTAAAGACTGAATCGGCGTTTTCCTTGTAAATGATAGGTTTCCTTACAGTTTTCTCGATATTTCGATAATACTATTAGCTATATTGTATGGACCCAGTAGGTCTACATTAGTTCAGTTAAGTTTTAATTTTTGTGGATTTTGAACTAGGAAATTAGGAATGTCATTTTACAGGTAACGAAATGCTTTATCTTCTTACATCAAAACGAAATTACAAGCTGCGAATTGATTTGGGAGACTTTGAAGGAAATAAACGTTTTGCCGAATATGACAGATTTTCCATCAGCTCATCCGTCTCTAATTACACACTTAAAGTCGACGGATATTCTGGAAATGCCGGTAAATTTTAAACAGGTCTTAATATGCGAAGGAGCGTTAAAGCCACAAATGTCTCTGTTTGTAGGCAAAAAGTGCTTTGAAAAAGAAGTGGTAATTTTTTCCTTTATGACTGTGAATCACAACGGACAACAATTCAGCCCCAAAGATGTAATTAGATAACGACAAAATTAGTACATCCACAACTTTGCTATTCGTTTTCGCGGAACTTGATTGTTATTTGTAAATGCAATGGAAAAATTATATAGCGCTTCTCGATATAAGAGGCGCTCACGACTTGACACATATGCTAAACGGAGAACAGGAAAGTCTTCAAGCGCCCCCGAAGTCAGAAGTGGGAAGACTCACCTTCCTCTTCGGAAGAGGAAGGTGAGGCTGTTCCAGCTGGTGGGGCCAACGGTGGCGAAGCTCCTTGATTGGGCCCGGCAGAGCGCATGCGAGGAACCACCAATAGTCCACGGCCATAGGAACGAAATTAAGTCCGGTGCAGATTAGAGCAGACCCTAGTGCAGAGGGCCAAAAGTAGGAAAGCACCACGATTCTAATCTTAATGGCATGTAGACCATATAGCAGCGGAAGTAATTACGAATCTACAAATCGGAAAACGGATTAGTGTGGAATTCCAATCATGGTTTTTATGCAAAATTTAGGTCAACGGAGATTAAACTTCTTCCGGTGACTTAGAACACATCACGTAACTGGAAGCGAAGTAATAGGCCGGTTTCATTATCACTGTACTTCACGGTGACTGATGTCCAAGGCATCGTGAAGTCACACTGCTGCTCACTCTATGTTGACCTCCTAGCAATGCGGGTGCGCTGCCTGGAACAGGTTTTGTGTTCATCGTACCGTGTTTCCGGCTACATATGCTGAATGTGCTCCACTGGCTCTTCTCGTACGGTTTCATCGTTTTGGTCTGAAAGCTCCTGCTTGACTTCCACTCTTCCTGACTTATCCACTCTGACTTTGATTCGAAAGAAACGTGCAATTGTTGTTTAACTCCAATCGTATTCTAGCACCCAAGGAATCTCCTAAATGCGATTTATACAATGTCGAGTGTTCAATCCGATATGATCAATGCGTCGTTCGGCGAAGATGCCACTCGACAATGATCGGTCCACCCGCATAGCTTTGGACGACTTCAACACATGCCAAACGATCGCTTTGAAACTGACACAAACTTTGACGTATTTGATGACGATTATTTTCTGTACATTGGCTTCAATTCGTATTTCGTAATACTTGTATGACTCCGACAAACTTATGTCGATTAATCCGCCGTTATTGACTTTGTGTAAGTTTCGTAAGTAAAACACTATTCTCCACTCTTAACTTTCTCAGGTCTTAACAACTTGATACACTCACGTGACGCAGTAACACTCGCTAATAACAAGAGTTTACTTCCGGCCGAGTTTATTTGGCGGGGAAAGAGGATGGTCTTTAGCCGCACTGCCATCGCCATACCTCACCATCGTCGGGCGGGAAAGTTTCCGACGCTCGACTCATCATTGACGCCGTCGACAGAGGTCGCTTTCCATGGATGGGGAAGTTTTGCAGCTACTTCACTTATTCCGTTTGTCTAAGAAAACCCTTGACGAGACCATTTCTCGATATTCTTAGTTAAAGAATTATATTTGGGCGTTGGAACTACACTGGAACTACACTGATCTGCATTGTACTGAAGAATGTTTTATACGAAGGTAGTAGTAAATTGTTTTCCTGATAACTGTAGGTGACAGTCTGAGAGGGCACAACGGACAACAATTCAGCACAAGAGATGTAGATAACGACGAAAGTAACGCATCTACTAGCTGTGCTGTTGATTTTGAAGGTGCGTGGTGGTACAACAGCTGCTACTTTTCTAGTCTTAATGGCGTGTATTATGGTGGCAATCAATCAGATCCTCCAAAAAGACGAGGAGTTGTGTGGCATCATTGGCTAGGCCCCTTTTATTCTTTGAAGTCCACGGAGATGAAACTTGTGCCTGTTACTTAGAACTTAATTATATTGAGCGGATTAAAATTGAATCCAATCTAAAACTTTCCGTTCATTCAACTCAAGACGACAAAACTATTTTATTTGCATGCTAGACTACTTGCATTTTCAATATCATATTGCACTATAATGTGTTCTAAAATAATATGGCTTACCATGTAAGGGCCTAAATGCCTCACCTAAAAAATACTGCGTATATTTCGACTGAAGAAAGAATAATCTTTCGTTGTTTGTCAAAACAATACTTATTTAACTTTTATTGTCACAATATAAAATGGCCTGGCGTTAGATGTATCAATCATTTGACTAGAATTATAGCAGAATAAGCGCCTGAACCCATCAAAACTAATTACGTCAATGGACATGTAAAAACATTATGCATTTAAACAATGTGTCACGAATCATAACCGAAAACCATTGACATTTTTAATAGCAGATAAAATGCAAGTTATTTAATACAGTGAAAAATTCTAAATTTCAAAGAAAAATAATTCACAGTCCGAGTTATTAGACAACTTTGTGTAGGCCTATTTATGAGAAATTTGTAGAAACGATAGGCATTTTATAAATCTATGATCTGCTCTAAATTTGCATTAAATTCCTTTATTGAGGTCAAAATTATATCTCACTATCGCTTTTTATCTTACTTTAATATCGCAAGGTTATTCACGAAACACCATTATTTAATCTTCACTAATCATCAAACCAACTGCTCCTGCTAAACTGTAATCTCGTACACAGACGTGGATGTTACAATTCAATAATCAGGATTTCATTGATCAGCTCCTTGAATACGTACACAATATTCCATAAGAAATTCAGATTATAAGTATTGCTCACTGGTCCATTTTTATTTCAACCGATCCAAAGACTTTGGACAGCAAATTTCACATTGATCAGTCAATTTGAATACTTTTGGCTCAACAATTGAATCTTATGACAATATCAAAATCATTAAATTTGGTTGCTCAAATATTAGCGCATCAAAACTAGCAATTAGGTTTACAATGTCGACATAACTGTTTACTCTATGATAAAAGGTACGATGTAATATTTCTACAATATATCCGTATAATAACAGGTTGAGACAAAACAACATAATTTATTTGCGACGCAGGCGAATGAAATCTTAATTATTAGTTGAATGCCAGATGATGCCGTTGCAAATTTAAAAATGTGAAAAAAGTTGTTTGATATTGCTAAGCTTGTGTATCTCAATCCGATTGCTCAGAGTGGTGTAATGGGGTAACTTTAGTCACTGACAACGAACATAACAGTAGAAACTCTAAGATACACTGTACATACAATAGCCCAAGATGTTATGTTACACCAGATCATTGTTGTATAATAGAAGACCAACGTACAAAGGCATAAATTAAAATCCGAGAAAACTTTGGCAAATGATGTCATGTTCTGTTTTAGTAGGAGTATCAGAGAATTCGGTGATATTGTAATTTGTCGCTTATCGTAGTTAAGTTTTACTCTTAATTCAGAAGGTCATACATGAACCAATTAGTTGCGTTGTTGACAATTTTACTACATGTTTAATCAACAACATAAACTGTTCTTCTTCGGTATCGGTATCGTTTGTTACATTGTTGCTCAAAGTAAAC